>PVJA010001972.1:78097-114905 GCA_004027025.1 Myocastor coypus | reverse complement strand
GCCAAAGAGCAAACTAAAAAGCAGAAAGTAACTTTGTTCGATATTCTGAGCAGCACAAAGACATCACTGAATTTTTTTTGTGTGTGTGTGTGTGCAGTGCAGAAAATGCTTAGCTCCTTTGTAAAGGCTTTTTAATTGTTCTTGTACAATGGCAGATATATGCCATGTTTTTCTGGGTTTTCTTGGTTTATTTTAATAGGTTATATTTGATCACCTAAGTAACAATTTTAGCTTCCAATTTCAGAAGAGATTATTTAGGGACTTGAAGACTTATTACTGGCAGTCTAATGCCCATGTATCCTCTGGGAATAATGTTTTCCCTGTGCATTAAAGGGGTGCATTTACTTATGTTAATTATCTCTAGGTATGCATAGTTATTTATTTTTTACTAGTTACTATTTAATTCAGGGCTAATGTTAGTGATATACAGTGAGAGAAATTAGCGAGTGAGGAAAGATTCATACAAAATTATTATAATACATGCAGATGAAATTCATAACTGGCTTATCTTATAGGGAAGTAAACGTCCCAGAAATTCCAATGAACCTGCTCATGGCATGGAGTCATCAGACACTTTTCCAAGAAGTGATGAGACTTTAACTAGATGATAGCAGGACATAATTTTTTAGACAGAGCAGAGTGAAAGGAAAACACTTTGTTCAGACAAGGAGTGACATTTAGGGTAGGTAAAGTTTAGAAGTCATCTCTTCCACCCCCCTCTGTGGTGACCAAACTTCTCTTAGTATGATCTTTTCTGAAACAACTCTTAAAAGCGCTCCTTCAAGTTAAAGCAGTCAAAAAATGTCACTGATTTCACTTTAAAATGCCACTCCTATCTACCTCCTCTTTTTAGTCTTGTAGCTGCCACTGCAGCTATGGCTTTTGCTGTCTCAGGCTTAGTTTGCTGTGAGAACTTTCCAGCTCAATACCTGCCTCTAGAACATCCCACCTCAAGTGTATGCACATCAGACAAAGTGGTCCTAAAATGCCTCCTCTGATCATATACATCATCAACCACAGTTTACAGAATTGTCTTAAAAGCCTACGCTGCTATTAGAGGCTCTCTACTTCCTGAACATAACTAATCTCCCCATCATATCCCGCACGTCATCAGAAGAGCTTCTCTTAGCAAGGTTAATCTACACTTTTTTCTACACATTTGAAGGCTGTTTCATACGTGGGGAATCTCGCACCATAACTGTGCACCTTAACTCCCTCAGCATCATGCAAATGCATATGTTTCTTTGAAGGTACTTTGTCTCCTCTGTGATATTATCCAAGTCTATGCCACTGGTAATGAACTGTTGCATCACCAAGATCCTAGAATATTATTTTCCTGACTTATATGGTATTTATCTCTTTTGTTACTTAACTATTTCATATTTACCTATCTTTTCTCCCTACTAGCTCCTCCAAGATATTGAGTATCATATATATTTGTTTGAATATTACACAATGTCTAACTGAACACTGGTCTTAGTAAATGCTTAATTAAATACCTAAATGCTCACCATCAAATGGAAAATGAAACTAGATCCTCTAAGGTAAAACCAAATTTGGAGAACTTTGACAGTTTTATTACTGATACATAAGCCAGTAAAGTAGTTATTTTTAATTTTTGATGTCAGTTTTCTCACTAAAATTTAAACCTGAAATATAAAACCTATACAGTTTGTGTTACCAATCATCATCTGATGGTTTGCAAAGTAAATGTTGTCAGCCAGCAGGAGAGAAGGGGCTTTACTCCTTGGCATTATACACAAATGAAAATTGCCTTCTGCTCCTTTAGTTTTTCTTCATCCTCCTCCTTTTTCTCAAGACCTCACTTAGTGGAAGAACATCTTAATGAAAATAGACTTCATTTTCTTTCCACAATTTACCCTCAGTAATGAACATGCATTAGCTTAATTTTCCTTATTATCTAAAGCTATTTCTAAAATTGATTCATGCATTATTCCTTCTGTGTCTGTGGAGTTAGTACATGACATGATGTGTATTACAGGACCCGTGGAAGGATTCAAGATATGACAGGGAAGTTCAAACTGAGCTTGTCTTTGTGGAACTTCTTAAGTAGCCACAGTGACACTTAATCAAGTAAACATTTGGTCATCGTGACATCTAATGAATTATTTATATTTTGAATATAAAATCTGTGATTTGTATATTTATGATCTTATACGGGCCTGAAAGCATATTAAAAATTTGTGAAATGAGTGAATAAACAAATAAAGGTTCTGAAACAAGAAAAAAAAAAAAGAATAAATAAAATAAAAAAATTCTTAAAAAAGTAAAATAAAATTTGTGAAATAATTACTCCCTCAAAGAAAATGGTTTAAGGTTTAATTCCTCGGTAGAAATTAATTTATACTATTTTCATTTCATTTTCTTTTTAAAAATCTAGCAGGATGTAATGAAATACTGAAATATAAGAAAGGTTTTAAAATATATTAAGGTCAATTATAGGAATACTACTATCTACCTTGAAGAAAACCATCTATCTAATCTAATGAAACAATTTTACATGTTTAAGTATGCATGCATTATAAGTGGATTAAAATTTTCCATATTGTAAAATGTAGTCTGTATCTTTATTCATGGATATAGGTCAGTTCATGATTCCTCTCTCTAGCTATCCTTCCTCTACAAACACCCCTAATTTAGCTTGTATTCCACTCTTTCCAGAGCCACTTTGGTCCTTACATCAGAAACGATTGTGTTGTAGTGCACATTTTATTTTTATTTATTTATTTATTTATTTATTTATTTATTATTTTAGGGAAGGGTCTACAGGGTGTTCAGGGTCTCACTACTAGATTGGACTCCTAGTGATTCACCTTTTACAGTCTCCCAAGAGCTGGGATTACAGGCACGTGCCACCAAGTCCAGTCTCAATTGCCATCTCAGCACACGCTGGGGGTGGGGCTGGCACAGCAGGCCCAGGGATTGAACCCCTGTCCCCCTGCAGGTGCTTTAACCTGCTCAGCTTTTTGACAGGCCTGAGTAGGGAACATTTTAAAACACCATTTTCTTCGTTAATTGATTCATGGCGATGACTTCTTACTCAACCAAATTTTGGAATTTCTGTTGGAAGATAATACCCTACCTTCTACCAATTGCATAAAGAAAAAGAAAATCTTACTTCTGTTACAGAGTATTATGCAGTATGGAGTTGATATGTGCTTTTATTTGTGTCTTCTATCCTACATTGGTCTGAATAGGTGAGTTTCATTTAGCTCACAACTTTGCAGGCTGATAATCTGAACACATAGTGCCAACTCTCATGAGGCCCCCCCCACCTGTGAATACACAGAGCCATAATGTCATTTATAGCAGAATAGTACTGTGATGGGGCAATGTGGGAGGAAAAGACTACATGGAGAGGTAGGAAGCTAGAGACCAGGAGAGCTAGTCTTGCTCTTTTGTAATGAACTCCAGTTGCAATTAATTGGATATCTTAATCCCAGCTGAGGGCACCCCGCTGGTGCCCAAAGGACCCCATGTTCTGTGTTTTGAAGGTTCTATTACCTCTCATGTTGCCTCACTGAGGACCAAGTTTCCTGAATACACATCAAGCCTTGGGGATATGCTCAAGACACACCCAAACCTAGTTCTAGAATTACAATTATACTTCCTTAGGTATAGTATATCCAAAGGGGAAAGAAGGAAACAAAGCAATAATGAATAAAAAATAATTTAATAATAATGACAATAATATTCCAATAACCATATTACTCTTAATATGATGGATCAATCTTTTCCTCTAGCACAAAGAAAATCAATATTTCAGTAGAAAAAGATAAATATTAATTGTTTTGTTTACCAAACTGAAATGTCTGCAAAGGTAGAATTTCTGGAAAACTATTTTGGTTAAGAAATTGTTACACTTTTGCCTTCATTAATCTATATAATCTCAAAAGATACTTCTTTAAAAAGTGATCTGGCTTCCGTTAGAAAAGAGAGAGAAACAAAAGGAATAAGAATAGGTAAAGAAGAAGTAAAACTATCATTATTTGTAGATGACGTGATAATCTACTTGGAAGACCCAAAAAACTACCCAAAGAAGTTACTAGCATTAATACACAAATTCAGCAGCATAGCAGGGTACAAAGTCAATACACAAAAGTCAGTAGCATTCCTCTACACGGATAAGAAACACACTGAGAGAGAAATTAGAGAAACAATACCTTTTAAATAGCATTGAAAAAAATGAAATACTTAGGAATTAACCTAACTAAGTAAAAGATCTTTTCAATGAAAACTACAGCATTCTGAAAAAAGAGATCCTAAAGGATTTCAGAAAATGGAAAGATATTCTCTGCTCCTGGATAGGAAGAACAAACATTGTGAAAATAGCCATACTCCCTATATTGTTACAAAAATTTAATGCAATCCCTATCAAAATACCATCAATACACATCACCAACCTGGAGAAATTATTGCTAAAATTTTTCTGGAAACAGAAAAGACCTAGAATTGCAAAGATAATCCAGGACAACAAAGATAAGGCAGGATGCATCACAATTACTGACCTAAAGTTATACCTCAGAGCTACCATGTAAAATCCGCATGGTATTAACAAAAAAAAAAAAAAAACCAGCCAACCAAACAAAAAACAAAACAAAACAAAACAAAACAAAAAAACAGACCTGAGGGTCAATGGAATAGATTAGAAGATGTAGAAGCAAATACAAACACACTGAGCCGCCTTATTTTTGACAAAGGGGCCACACACATTTACTGGAAGAAAGATAGCTTCTTTAACAAATGGTGCTGGAAAAACTGTCTACCTGGCAAAAACTAAAACCTGACCCAGGTCTATCACCATGCATTAAACTAAAGTCAAAATGGATTAAAAATCTAAATATTAAAGAGAAACACTAAATCTCCTAGAGGAGAAAGTTGGAGGAAATCTTGAAGACACTGGGGTAGGCAAAGAGTTCATGGACAAAAATCAAAATGCATGTCTGACACTTGAAAGAATCAACTAGGACATCCTCTGGTTGAGAAGTTTTTGCATGACAGAAGAAATTACCAACAGAGTGGAAAGACTATTCACAAATTTTGAAAAGATTTTAACTAATAGTTACTTAGAGAAAGGTCTTCTATCTAGAATTTATAAAGAACTAAAGAGTTTTCTCTAAAGTATTTGGATTCTTCGCGGTGGATCAAGATGAATCAGTTCTTCGGAAAAGCGAAAGCCAAAGCTCCGTCGCCCAGCCTGACTGACTGCATTGGCACGGTGGACAGCAGGGCAGAATCTATTGATAAGAAAATTTCCTGGCTGGATGCTGAGCTAGTGAAGTACAAAGATCAAATCAAGAAGATGAGCCAGGCGTGGTGGCTCACGCCTGTAATCCCAGCACTTGGGAGGCTGAGGCAGGAGGATCGTTGTGAGTTCGAGACCAGCCTGGGCTACAAAAGTGAGCTCAAGGCCAGCCTGAACTGCACAGTGAGACCCTGTCTCAAAAATTAAAAAAAAAAAAAAAAGAAGTTGAGAGAGGGTCCTGCAAAGAATATGGCCAAGCAGAAAGCCTTGCGAGTTTTAAAACAAAAGCGGATGTATGAGCAGCAGTGGGACAACCTTGCCCAACAGTGCTTTAGCATGGAACCAGCCAGCTATACCATCCAGTCATTGAAGGACACCAAGACCACGGTGAATGCTATGAAACAGGGAGTAAAGGAAATGAAGAAAGCACATAAGGAAGTGAAAATCGATCAGACTGAGGATTTACAAGACCAATTAGAGGATATGATGGAAGATGCAAATGAAATTCAAGAAGCACTGAGTAAAGCCGGGCGTGGTGGCGCACGCCTGTAATCCCAGCACTTGGGAGGCTGAGGCAGGAGGATTGGTGCGAGTTCGAGACCAGCCTGGGCTACAAAAGTGAGCTCAAGGTCAGCCTGAACTGCATAGCAAGACCCTGTCTCAAAAAGACAAAAAAAAAAAAAAAAAAAAAAGAAGCACTGAGTCGCAGTTATGGTACTCCAGAACTAGACGAAGATGACCTGGAAGCAGTTGGATGCACTGGGTGATGAGCTTCTGGCTGATGAAGATAGTTCATACTTGGATGAAGCAGCATCTGTACCTGCAATATCAGAAGGTGTTCCTACAGATGCTAAAAACAAGGATGGAGTCCTGGTGGATGCATTTGGATTGCCACAGATCCCTGCTTCATAGACTTGCATCATTCAAGTACATCATGTAAAATAAAAACATTCTGGGGCTAGGAAATATTTCCAAGTTTGAAACACATTTTACTTTCTTTCTTTTCTTTAAAGGAAAGGTTAATTGGGGCCTGGCAGGATGGCTCAGTGGTCTAAAGCGCCTCCTTAGGAAAGCTTGGGTAGCTTCAGGGACCGCGGTTCGATTCCCAACACCACATGCTGTGCCAGCCCTGCCCTCAGGGCAGGCTGAGCCAGCCATAAAAATAAATAAACAAACAAAAGTTCTGAAACAAGAAAAAAAAATAAAATTCTAAAAAAAATAAATAAAGGAAAGGTTAATCACACAGTTGTTTTTCCATTATGAAACTTAGTGCTTGGGGAAAACTTTCTTTATACTAAAATGTGATTCTTTTTCTCTTGTGAAAGATTAACTTAAAAGCGTCTTTGTCTTTGACTTGTTTTCATTTATTAATAACTGAAATAAAATCAAGGAGATGAGTATCTTTAATAAGTTCTATGACAGTATAACTATAGTTTCAATATGACCTTGATAAATTGATAATATAAAGATGAGAAGTTTAAGACTGTTCATATTATGTTTCAATACCATTTTTTTATTGTGGTATTATAGGTGGCTTAATGATGGAATTTTGATAGGTATTGTGGTGTCTTGTGAGCAAAGTATTGTACCCAGTATTGGAATGGAATTGTCACTACTGTGTCATGAGTACACATTTTAATTCTGTAGTTTCTTCAGTATTACAATCTGACTTGTAATCAATAATGAATATTTCTTGATATTTAATGTATAGGACATTTATTTATACTCAATAAATATTTTTCAAAAGAAAAAAAAAAAAGAATTAAAAACCATGAGGGTCCCAAAATTCCAAGACCCAATACAGAAATGGGCATCTGAGATGAAAACACACTTCTCAGAGAAAGAAATTCAACAAGTGTCTTAGTTACTCTTCTCTCATTGGTGGGACAAATACCAGACACTCAAAATGAAGGAAGGAAAGGTTTATTAGCTCACAGTCACTGGAGGTTTCAGTCCATATTTGGCTGGCACAAGGCTGAGAGGAACAGGGCAGAGAGCATCCAGTTCATGGCAGGAGAACAGCAACAATCGCGACAGAGGGAACCGACCAAAAGGGAGCAGAGAGCAACAGCTCAAGTCTATCTGTCTCTCTTTTTATATTACATCAGGCTCTCTGCCTTAGGCTATCTGCCTTAGGCTGCACCCTTAATCCCAGAAGTACTTAAAACACATAATCCCAGGGATCATGGATCAAGTCTCAAAACTCTAGATTAGTTCTAAATCACATAATCCCAGTAACTCACGAGTCAAGTCTCAATCTGTAGAAGTCCCCGCCCCATGACTGCATGAGGCTTTGCGGGGACAGCTAGACGTAAACCATAACAACAAGCCTACAAATACATGAAGAAATGCTCCACAGCGTTAGCCATTAGTGTAATGCTAATCAAAATAATACTTAGATACTATCTTACCCCAGAAACAATGGCTACCATAAAGAAATCAACCAGCAAATGTTGGAGAGGCTGTGGGGAAAAAGGAATTCTTCTCCACGGCTGGTGGGAATGTGGACTGGTGCAACCCTTATGGAAAGCAGTGTGGAAACTCCTTAAAAAACTAGAACTGGAAATCCTATTCAATCCAGCTTTCCCCCTACTGGGAATTTTCCCAGAAGAACTGAAAATATCATATCATAGTGATATCTGTGCACCTATGTTCATAGCAGTACAATTTGTTATAGTCGAATCTTGGAAACAACCAATTGCCCATTAACTGAAGAATAGTTGAAAAGATGTGGTATTTTCACACAATAGAATGTTACTCAGCTATAAAGGATGATAAACTAGAAGACTTCATATATAAGTGGATGTATCTAAAGCCTATACTCATTAGTGAAATAAACCAGACCTATATATGTAAATATTGTAGTCTCCCTAGTTTAAGAACTCAAAAGAAGAAATAATAAAACAAAGAATTATAAAATTAAGAGAAGTTGGCAGAGCTTTTCACTAAAAGGCTTAGGCAGTTTATACACTCTTCAACTGTCTTCCAGAGTGAGTTTAGATTGCATTCCCCCGGTAACTACTGATGGTAGGCACTTTCCCACATGCCTCTTGAACATTTGTATCTTTTTCTGTGAAATAGTCTGCAGAAATATTTTGCTCAGTTTTAAGTGGTATTTTTGTCTTATTGAATTGTAGTGTTATCTTTTCATGTAACAATAAAAAAATTTACATGCTGTTAAAAATAAATAAAATTAATTTACCATCTTAAAAAATGATCTGGCTTCAAAGTCAGAAAATCTGTATGCTTGTTGATCCCTTATAAAAGAGATTAAAATCCCTTTTGATAAAGATTAGCACATACCTTGCCAATCCAACCAGAGAAAACAAGTTAAATGACCTAGATTCTTTTTCATGATTTTGTTTGTGTGACTGTCATACAATTTTGTTCTCAAAGTCTGGACAATGTTGCTATAATGATCAGACATTATTAACCTTTGAAGTCTAGCCACAAGTACATTCTACCTTAATGTTATTGAAAGATAACAATTTAAATGAGACTTTATATCATGTTATACCTTATAATTAAACATAATGAAGGGATAAAATATAGAATTAAATATATTTCGGAAATGATAGCAGAAAATCTACTACAATGCAGTTTGTTAGGCAAAAATGCTATTTCTCTTGATTTCATTTTTCCCCGCAAAACTCTTAGTTATCTGTTAACTGTTTACAGAAATTTGACTTCTAAGATAATCACGATCCATCAATAATATAGCAATTCTCTCCACAAAATAAAACCTTAGCATATATTAATGAGGACTACTGAGCTTCACTACTAAGAGATATGCTAAAATATTTTGTTGGTTTTTCAGAATATAAACCACACATTCATATTATCATAACAGGGAGCTCTTATTTGAGGAAATAATTTTCACAGCTTTAAGCACTAAAGAGATGGACTCTGTGTGAGTTCTATATGCATGACGAATATGCTGGGTGCGTTGTCATCCGGGTCTGCACACACTTTCTTTGTAAATTATACAGCAGTCCCTTGGTTTTCAGTTGTTGCACAGCAGCAGAATTAGTAGGGTCTGTGGAAAGACTAGTCCTGGCTAATAGTTACACATGTGTGTGTGTGGTCAGCAGCTACCCAGTTGTGAACAAAGGCAAACAAACCTTTGGTAAACTCTGCACAATGTGACCATTCATTTTGCATGTGGTCAAACCACTTTGCGGCATAGCTACATGCATTATTTATGACTTTCTGCTATGCTGTGCTGATTTAAAATGAGCTCAGAGTCAACTGTTTACAGGCCAAATCTCTTAATACCGGCTTTTTTAACAGAGGGACAAATAAGGTCGACAAGGTATTACTAAGCAGTAATCGAGGACAAGCATCTCTGATGACAAGCAGAGGAGCAGCTTTCTATTTGGGTTGCTCATGTGCTCTTAACACGAGTATGAGTTTCACCATCACGGCCATTCTGAGATTTATTTTCGGGACAAACTTGACTTGGGGAGCACAGAGAGCACTTGGGGAGCATGGAGAGCACTTCTGTTCTGATATGGATGTTTCTGCTGAGAAGTCTACCCCAAGGTTCTGTCATGGCAGAATCCCACAATGGTGTCACCTACGGTGGCCAGCTGCTGCAGTGTTCTGAGTGCAGGACTTTTCTGTGCCACCAGAGTTCAATCTAGCTTCCACATTTAACAGAGAATACTTGTAAAATATAGGATTTGTTCTTGCTGTCAGTCTTGGTTCTGGTGGGCTGCTGAGGTAAATAAATTCTAGTACATGTGTTTGTGTGTACATAGGTGTTTATGTGAATGGAGGTTCATTAATTTTGAAATGTAAAGCTGGCTGTACTCACTTCAGTGTGAAGGATTCCATGTGTATGTGTGTGTATGTGTGTGTGTGCACATAAGCATGCATGCATGTCTGGGTCATTTATTGACACTTAAATTATTATTTTACATTCTCTATTGAAACAATTTGAAATTTCAGTAGTACCTTTCCCCCCTTTATAACAGCAATGTCCATTCTAAGCTCTTTCGCACTGAATTTAGAATACAAATAACTATGACACAGAAATACAAGCTTCGTAAGAGGTCTAAATTTTCTCTGTTCTTGTAATTATACAACCTAAAAGCTTTGATGACACTAGTGTGATTGAGATATACCTTATGAACATATTTATTTTAGGAACAAAAGTACGTTATTCTATAAATTGTTATTTCCTGAGACATAGAAAAAATGACCTTAAAGAATCTATGGAAATTATTTTACACCATATGTCTACTTTTTTAAAGCAAGATTGGGGGTTGCATCTGCTGCTACTCTAGTGTAAAGCATAGTGCCTTGCTCAAAAATACTTAATATTTATGTGAATGACTTAAATGGATGCGTAGGCAAATAAATCCCTGACTTCTGATTTTAGGAAAGGAGGGTTGTTAGAATCTACAAACAAAGACGGGGCATGGTGGTGCATGCCTGTGATCACAGAACTTGGGAGGCTGAAAACAGGAGAATCACCGCAAGTTTGATCTATGTACAGAGACCCTGTAGACCCTGTCCCAAATACAGGAAAAAAAGAATTTATAAACACATGGCATAGGTAGCATGGTAGCAATTTTTCTGGAGTCTCCTATTATAATCAACACAATTAGAACAGGTAGTTCTTTTTCTCACTGCACATTTTAAATTAATATTTTCTAATGAAAGATCTTTCGTTTCACCTAAAGAATTCTTATTTTAACTGAATGCACCCTCATTGTGCAAGAAAATTCTCTAATGACATCCAGCTGCTCTTTGCCTAGAATTTGAGTACAGGAACAAATTACATACTTAAAATGGATTAGAGTGTTTCACCACATATTGGTCTGGCATGAATACGCTGCTAGAGCAGACACCTATAATGAGAACGTGTTCTTACAGCAGGGAATTTGATTAGCAATGAGAAAGTCATAAATTCTTTATGAGAAGAAATTGTCTGATAAAGTTTAAAATTATCTATGTGTAATGGATATTCGCTCTGCTTTTTATTTCACAGTGTTCCTGATGCTAAACGCTGTGACACGAAGGTATAGTCACAAGCCTGCAAACATTAAGTTCGTTAATAGAAAATACGGTAAAAGCCTTGTAAGTTTTAGTTTAAAAACCAAGGGCCCTGTAAGTTTTAGCTTAAAAAGTAAAGGCATTGTTCAAGGAATATTTAGAAGCAGTCATTTCTTCTGCACTTGGTTTACATAGTCCTGCTATGGCGGTCATACATTTCCCTTCTTTTTAGGGTTACTGGAATAGAAGTGCAAGTCCAAACCACAGTAAGATGTCACCTCATACCTTTAAGATTCTTATACACACACACACACACACACACACACACACACACACACACACACCCCACATCAAGAGGTAACAAATGTTAGCCAAATTCTGAAGTAAAGAGAAGACTCATACACACTTCTGGTTGGAATGTAAATTGGCATGGCCTCTACAGAAAGCAGTGTGAAAAGCTGCCTCAAAAAATTAAAGCTTTCAACTCTCATAAGGTCCTGAAAAGGAATTTTTTCAAATTCCAAGCTGGATAAAGTTTCAGATTTGTCCCAAATGATGAGTATACTGGTCTTCATACCCTTGTTGGTCAATTACTACATATAAGCTTCTCTGGGAAGAGGTATGACTTTGGGAAAAACAATATTTGTTAACAAAAATAAACCCAAAGGGAGCTCAGAGCTGAGTCATCTCGCAATAACACTCCCACATGAGCAGTAGAGACGTGGGTTCGGAGAGCCAGGGTGGCTTTCTGGCTTGGAGCAACAGGCTGAGGAAGCAACACAGCCCCGGGAGCTCTCTGGATGCATCTCCCGGGGTTGGAAAGGTCTGCTCTGCATGTTGGATTGCTGCACAAGAAAGAGGTCCAAGGAGGGAGTGCTAACCCCACATGAAGATGGGGTTTTGACCTGTAAAAGTGGATACAATAAGAGGTTAACTAAGGCATAAGAGAGAGCAGAAAAATAAGAGTTAAACAAGATTTTACTTTCAAGAACAATTTGGACTTTAGAGAATTATCTTTTCTCCTCTTGACCTGTGTATAAAATGGACACCACCAGAGTAATTGAAATTTCTAGATTTAAATGCCTACTAGATCTAAACTTTCCTTTTACCATCATTATAGGTTTGTGCTTCAGTGAGTATTTGGATTTTCTGAGATTCTTCTAAATATGATTAGTTATGAAAATGACCTAGGGAACTATTTACTAGAGAGAAAAGTGTTTATTGTTATGAATGTAATTTGTATCAGATCACATACCTAGCATTATCAAGATGAGTTAGGTAAGAAGGGTGTACAGTGAGGAAGCCAAGATGTCCCGGAAGGTCAAAAATATAGCAAGTACAATACTGCCATATGTGAATAAGGCTTGGAACTGATTATTCAGGAAATCAGTACAAAGAGAAATGCTCCAAACATTAGGCCTGAGAAGCAGACATTAGTCTACGAGGTCATTACAGCTGTGGTATGAGAACAATTGCTTAAAAATATAAACCAATCATAATTTTTAGAATATTTGTCTTACCAACTGTCACAAAGCCTAGGTATTCAGCAATGTGGAGTTAATAAATGTTGATGAAAAACAGTCAGTTTATTCAGGAGTTCAAAGTTGGTACATATGGTTAGGAGGTTGAAGGTGTGGTAGGTGGAAAATAAGGGCCAAGCTTCCTAGCAAGCAGTCAGTCCATAAGAAAGGAGTGCAAGGGAGACTCCTTAGCCAGGACATCTGACAAAGGTGGAAAAGAGTTCTAACTATGCGATTTGGCTGAGATAATAAGTGACTGATACATAGTCATGGATCCTATTCTTAACTTGTGATGAAGGATTGCTTCAGGTCGGCTGTAGGAGGTCCCTAATCTCACTCTTTCCTGGTTTTCACACCCTCTTGTAGTCCCTTCTCTGTAAGAATAGGTGGGACTTGTGACTTATTTCCAGCACAATATAACAAAGGAAGGGAAAGAGCTCTCTATTTTTATATTAGATGACATTTTAACTTGCTTTGAATTTGTATCTGTACTGCTAGTACATTCAAGATTCTAATTTCTATCTTGGTACTATACATTTTACTCCCCTGACTTTTTCACTGGATCTGATAAAGTTAGCTGCCCTGTGAGGCGTTCCTCATTGTATAGAACCAAGTTCTGCTTTTGACCGCCAAACACAGCAACGTCTGACTTGTTGGGTCTGACATCTTGCAAGGTATTGCTTTCAGCTCAAGTCCATTGGAGCCTGGAAGTGGGTGCTTCCACTCCAGAGTATTTTTTTTTTTTTTTTTAAAGAGTAGGTGGGAATTCCTCCAGCCGACCAAGCTTTCCTAAGCAGGTGCTTTAGACCACTGAGCCATCCTGCCGGGCCCCCCACTCTAGAGTCTTCACAGGGATCAGAGGGCTTTTCACCAATGTGACTGAAACATTGCAAGAGATGTGGAACCAAAGTGGTATCCAAACTCCTGACCTTAGGTCCCCTGGGATAAAAAATGTGCTTTGTTTTGCCGACTGAAACATAGCAGTCTGTTGCACAGGTATGGAGTTGGAGATGGAGCTAGGTGAATACTATATTGAACGCTCTCCAAAACAGAGTTCAGACCAAGGCGAAAATGAAGCATGAAGCGCGTCTCTGAATGCTAGCAACCCTCTGGAACATAAGGACAAGGATGCGTCAGTTCTTGTACTCTTCTCTGCTGCCTCTACTTTGTCACAGATGCTCTCTGACTGCGAGCTACACATCAAATAATGGGTAGCTTAAATATAACTAGCTTTAAAAAAAGAGCAATTATCAGGGGTCCAGTTTTACAACTATCACTTGCAAATAAAATTTTGGATTAAACCTAATCCAATTGTGGTATTCAATTGTAATAGCTAGTACAAAAAATAAAATATGAGGCTCAACAGGCTTAGCATTCTTAGTGAATTTAGAAATGAACACTTTGTATGCTGGTGGAAAACCTTCATATCCACTCAATTCTAACTTTCTTCTTCCTATTTTTAAATTTTTAATGTAATTAGTAACTTTTAAATGCATAGCAAGGCCGTGGGAAGTCTTGATTGCCAAAGATTTCATGCTCTAGTTCTCACTAGGGAAAATTGTAAACCCTACTTACTGTTCCCATAACACAGTGTTACCTATGAGAAGATGAGGAGCAGTGAAAAATGTACAAGCTATAAGCATGAGGTCAGAGACCTTAACTATGTTCCTTATTTTTATCACTGATTTATTTTATAATCTTGGTAAAATTTTTGGATTTTTTGATATGTGTGTTTTCCACAGTGTGGTCAGAAATTAGAAGCAGTTTTATGAATGAAAAAGGTTGGAGAAGTTCAGTATATTGCTCTGTGTTTGTGGACCTACTTCAACCTGTCTGATCACAAGACCATTAAAGAACATCATGTATAGCCACAATGACCTTTAAGCGTAAAAATGAGAATCACGTTTCTTTTGCTTAAACTTTAGCCATAGGAGTGGTATATACCCTGAAGAGTAATTAAAATTACTCAGTATGGAGTTGAGAATATATAGAAATGCCTGATGATCAGATTTTTCTAAATAATTATTTTATAAATATTTTCCCACTTTAAAATTATATTCTCATTACTCATTTTATTTGTTTATTTGTTTCTCTTTTGTGTGTGTGTTTTTTAGACAGAGTCTTTCTATGCAGTCTGGCCTTGAAACCTTCTGCCTCAGCCTTCCAAGTGCTAGGATAATAAGTGTGCACCAGCACACCTGGGTTAATTACCCATTTTAATATATTTTTGACTTTGTGCTGTGCTGGACTCTGTCTTTCTGTATAGCAAAAAGACACATTTTTCATTGCTGTGATATTTTTCACATGGTCAGGGAAGAAGGGAAGAAAATGAAACTAGAAAATCAAAATTAAAACAACACTAAATCAAATCAGAAGTCATTTTTCACGTAAAATAAAAAGCTTTTCTTTTGCAGAAAGCTAAATCTGATAAAAAATCTATAGTGACAAATAACTACTTTTCCAAGTACAGTGCAACTGACATTCCATGTTTTTGGAAGTTTGTTTTAAACAACTTTAAATGAAATGCTCCTAAGACTTGGGCTCTGAGAAAGATCAGAAGTGGGGAGTTGCCAGCCTCCCAAGCTGACAGCCAGAAAAGCACAACTTTGAGTTGACATTTTTCCTACAAATCCGGTTAATGTATACACTTACAGTGATTGTTGTTTCTGTTTTTGAACAGGCAACAGAAAGACAAAAACTAGGGCTGGCCAAAGAGCTCAGTGGATTAAAGCACCAGCAAGCAGGTGCAGAGGCCATGGTTTCGATCCTCAGGACTGCCATGCCTGCCCACCCTCAGGATGCCTTGAGCCAGCAACTGATGCTGGGAGTGGTTGCAGGAGTGTCTGTAGTCTCAGCTCTTGGGAGGATTTAAAAAGGCGGATCACTACGAGTCTGATCTAGTAGTGAGACCCCAAACACTCTGTAGAACCTTCCCTAAAAACAAAACAAAACAAAACAAAAAATAAAAAAGCAAATAAAAATTACTATTGAGTAAAACAAACTGAAGTGTCTGATTTTTATTATGGAGTTACATTACTTTAATATTATTTTGGTGAATAATTTTTCATAGAACAAAGATTTATACATTTTACTCAGTATGAATTTACATAGCTTATACAAAAACTTGTGAGATAATTTTATATAATGTAAATAATTATGTGATAGGATGAAATGTACCAAATATGATTATAAAAACTTATTTCCATATAATTGGTTGCCACTAGTTGTTTTCTTCCCTATAATATGGAATTAGCAAATCCTGCATCAACGATCCAACCACATGCACGTTTGACAGTGATTGTTTTCTTTTAAATCCTAAGTAAAGCACCCAGTAGATTTCTGTTTGTTTGTTTTTCACCCCCAAGGTTTTTTTCTGTTCTACTTTGCAAGAGAGCCAGTGAGATCCAGAGATGGCAACTTGTTGGAGGCAGCCTGGTCATAGGAGTCGAACTCAGTCTTCATCATCATGGCTGTGGAACTGGGCTCCTTGCCCTGCATTTAACCTTTCCTCACCATCCCCAGTCTCAGGTCATCTCTGGCTGAGAATTTAAACAAGAGACAACAGTGGCTTTCTTGATCTCCTCTGGGAACTTTTGCCAAGCAAGTGAGCCTGCTTGCCTCTCCATGCATGGCCACAAGTGACCAGCCAAGCACAAAGAGTAGTAACTTTGTCTCTGTGGGTGCATCACTGCAGATAAGCAAATTAGCACATGTGGGATATGAATACCCAGGATGCACCTTTGTGAACTCAAGGAGATACAGCTCCGCCTCCCAGCACCTGCGTGGCCTAACCAGAGCAGACGTCAGTGACAGTAATGGACATAGCAGTACTATTATCTGTCAGCTAATGCATGGATTTCCTCCAATCTGTAAACACTACAGGCTTTCACAAACCCATCTTCTGATTCCATGTAAGACAGCGCAGGCTGCTGTTGCAGAGCACTTGTGCGCATGTGCCAGAGCAGCTACGGGCTGTTCCTCACTCCTTACCTTCCAACTTTGTGCAAACGTTTCAGGCGTTCTTTTCATTTTTTGCATATAAACCCACCAACATTACATACTACTATTTTTCTTTTACTTTCCTGCTTGCTTTTGTTACTCACATTATTTTCCTATTAAAAAAATACTTAAAAACTTCTATTTGAATTGAGTAAAAACCACACATATTTGCAAAAAACTAGGTTTGCATAGAATCCAGTGCAGCCTGAGTATCAGCCAGGGCTGTGAGTCTCCGATAAGAAGGAAGCACATTTGTCTGTCCCACTTCGCGTGCCATACCACTGTAGCTCGCGAGTCTTGTGATCACTCAGATGATGCAGATGTCTTACATTGTTGATTCATAGTTTGTGAACTCTGGAACATGGCAAGATCATTTTCATTTTTATTATTTTATAGGGGATTTTGGTGATAACTTTAAATCTCAAAGAGCAGTTTTACTTCCTAACTCTTCCTAACTCTTAAAGTGTAAAGACTGAAAAGTTTCTACACATTAAACATGGGTGATTAATACCAAATCTATGTGCAGAGCTACCATACACAGATTACAAATAAAATGGCAGGACTTCATTAGCACTGTATTGGAAAATTTTCTTTGACCCTAAGTGAGGTGTTTGTGGCTTCTTATTTCATGCTCTACTTTCTAGTAAACATATTTCCCCCCTCAGTTTGGGGTTTTTGATCTTATGTAGTCAATTTTAAGAGCAGGGAAGTTACTCAAGAAATCTGTGTGCTCCTAAATGGGCAAGAAGTCTTCAGATAGGACTGGCTCCATTCATTGGTTGATGGTACACAAACGTGCTTTTTAAATATAATGGAATATTATTCAATCATAAAGAAGGATACAATCAAAACATTTATAGCTAAGTGGATGAACTTTGATACCACAATGATAAGTAAGTGAGATAAGTCGGATACATATGTGTAAATATTTCATAATCTCTCTGGTGTGAGAAACTGAAAATATTCAGAGCAAAAATGTACGACAGTTATTGTGAAACAGGAAGAAACTGCTCAAAAGGAAAAGGGAATTAGGGGATGGAGGGAAACAAGAAGAGGAAGAAAAATGTGAAAGTAGAAGAATGAAATGAGCCTTTGTGAATGAAAAGGGGGTTTGAAAGAAGTGAAAAGGGATGGGGAAAAAGAGGAAGATACATCGTATGTAAAGCTTTATTTTTCTCTTGAAGAGACAGCCCACGTGTGGGGAAAAATTTGCCTATTGTTCCTCAGACAAAGGACTAATATCTAGTATATATAAAAAACTCAAAAAGAAAACCAGATACTACCAAAAATGTAAAGACTCAGTCCACAAATGGGCATCTCAAATGAACAGACACTTCTCAGCTGAAGAAATAAAAATGTCAAGAAATACTTGAAAGAATGTTCAGCATCATTGGTCAGTTAATAAATGCAAACTAAACAGTACAGATTCCATCTAACCCTGGGAAGAATGGCTGTATTTAAGAAATCAAGCAATAACAAATGCTGGTGGGACTGTGGAGAAGGAATCCTTCTCTGCTGGAGAGGGGAGTGTAGACTGGTGCTACCACTGTGGAAATCAGTGTGGGGACTCATCAGAAAGCTAGGATTAGAGGTTCCAGTTTGAACCAGCTATGCCGCCTTCTAGGAATCCTCCTGAAAGAAAGAGAAGTATTGTGCCACAGCAATATATGCAAACCCATGTTTATAGCAGCACAGGTTGGAATAGCTGAATCTTGAAAACAGCCGAAACGCCCATCAACCAAGGAATAAAGTGTACAGAAGGACAAAATGTGTAGTAGATATTATGAAATAGGAAGAAAATGTTCCAGTGGGAAGGGGAACAAGAATGGGGGAGGTAGGGAAAAGGAAAACGAGAAAAGGAAAAAATTGAAATAAAGTTTTTGTGAATAAGGAAGGGTAAAGAGGTGAAGCAGAGGAGAACAGAGAAAAAAAAAAAAAAAAACAGACCAAATTATATCATGTATGGGTCCACATTCCCTGTGATAAATGTGATCATTACATATAGTTAAATTGTATCTAATAAACTTAAATAACTAAAAAAATAGATGAGCTCGTGGAAAGGGAAAAGGGCACACGATCCACTGAGTGAAAGGAGTTGTCAAGCACAGAGAGGCAAGGCGTGCCAAAGACACAGTCATTGCTTGACCTCTTCTTTGGATGAGTAGCACGTGAGTGGCTGCATGCACAATAATCTATAGTACTGAAGCCTCCTGGGACAGGGGTTCGAACTCATGACCTTGCACTTGCTAGGCAGGCACTTGTGGCACAGAGCTATCTCCCCAACCTCCTAGAAGTGATTCTTTACTAATATTAAAAATAACCAGGAACACTGCAGTCTTATACATGTCATGTATCCAACATATTTTCATTGACCAAAACTCTGTAGGAGTGGGAGGCGAGCGTTTATTTCTATATGGCAGAGGGCTCAGGGAAGTGCAAGTGAGCCCTGACAATCCTGTTACCCAAAAGTGGACTGGCTGTGGCTTCAATTGTAAGGAAGACTTGACACTACATCTACTACCATTCAGTTCACCAGAACCGTGGATTCTGGCTCATGTGACCATGAGCTGAGTTATTATTTATATTATCAAGTAGGGTCAAGTTCAATATTTTTCTGTATAAATATCTAACGGACATTTATGTACCATTCATTAAAAAACTGTTTCATAATAAAAATGTTTTTTCATAAGTTAATTAATTAATCAATTAATTTGTGGTACTAGGCATTGAACTCAGGACCTTGTACTTGTCAGGCAAGTTCTTACTCTACTGGGCTATCTTGCCAGCTCCACATAAGTAATTTATATATAAACATTGGATTGCATTTTGATTATATTTCTCTTTTGATACTCTACTGCTATTATAAACTCTTTGAGTTGCTTCAGGATTTTTTTAAAGTAGTGATAGCAGCTAAGTAAGTTTTCACACCTCATTGGCATTCAAGTGTGCCTCTGCTATTCTTGTTTCTTTGCCCTTATGGGCCTATCCACACAGATATTTGTACAGCCTCTATAGGTTACTTTGAAAAAATAGACATTTTTTGTATATTTATTTTTCAATTAATAAGAACATTGAATCTCTATTTGGCTTTTCCTTCCTTTGTCTCAATAATATTTCGTAGTTGCTGGTATAGAGGGTGGTGGATCTTACGAGATGCTGACCTGTAAATGACACCTTGGCGTGTGAGAAAATGGAAATGGAAGCTCATGCTCACCTTTTCCTACCCTTCTCCCCCGAAGGAGGGCGAAAGATTTGCAATCAAGAGGGACTTTCCGAATGCCTGGAGAAAAAGGACATTTCTGGAGATGGAAGAGCCCTGAGCGGAGTCTGAGCAAAGTGACCTAGCCGAGTGTGTCCCCACCAGTCATGCTACCCCTAGGTGGTCCTTCTTTCATCTAGCTGTGCTTCTCTGTACCCTGCACACGTCTTTGCCTCACCTTTTTTTCTTTGTGGAACTGAACGCAGAAGCTTATGCATCCTGAATAAGAGCCTGGCACTGAGCTACATGCCCAACTCTAATTTTTTTTTTTTTCTTTTTGAGACAGGGTCTCTCTATGCAGTTCAGGCTGGCCTTGAGTTCACTTTTATAGCCCAGGCTGGTCTCGAACTCGCACTGATCCTCCTGCCTCAGCCTCCCAAGTGCTGGGATTGCAGGCATGCACCACCATGCCCGGCTCTCTAATTTTAAATTTTAGTTGGAATCAGGTTCTCACTAAGTTCACCGGGCTATCCTCAAACTTGTAATCTTTTTGCCTCAGTCTTCTGCATGAAATTTAGTAAGAAAATGAAAATATGCCATTTTGTCTTTTTTTTTTTTGTTGGATCTTCAATGGTTCCTGTGTCACATAAAACCTACATTAGATAAATTTGTATCTTTTCTTGTGGCAATTTTTCATTTGTTATAGGATCTTAGAAATAAAACTAAAAATGAGAAAAAAAGATATTCTCTCCCCTGCATGCTTATGCTTGAAATATTTTAAACTTACTTCCAATTTAGATGTTTGCATAAACAGTATTTTTAGAAATTTCTTTGTCCTACAAAATGTTTTATTCATATTGCTTTTCTGTCAGTTCATTGCAGAGTATAGATACTTTGAGTAAATAACTGAATTTTCTTTTTGTTACTAATGCGCTGACTGTAGTCTGTTACTATAATATTTATTAGTTGTGTGTAAAATTGGTCCCATAAAACAACTCCAATACACTTTTTAAAAGGTAGGTAAAAATTATCATACTTTGCCATATGTAGACATATCAGGTCATACTTAAATTGCCTGCTGCAACTTATGTGAGTTCTTGAAGATGTGGTAAGGGCACACATCGTTTGGGCTCTGCTTTGCTGGTGTGCACTGAGACTAGACACGCTGATGGGCAGCCAGCTCCTCCTTAAAGAGGTAAAGGTCAGTAATGCTACTAGAAGCAGTAAACAGCTTTACTTTTCTTGGCTTATTTCTTCATCAGGTGACTGAACATATAGCAATGATAAATATGGACATAAACACATCAATATATTTTATTTCTCACAATAAAATATAGACCTGAGGGACCTATACATGTAGGCTTAAGAAGAAATCTGGAATTACTTATAAGAGCAGAAGGAGAGCAAACATACAACAAAATACTCAAGTTTAAAACATAATATGTGTAGTTCCACATGGCTTCAATACAGCTTGAGATAATGTTTTCAGTAACACAAACACATCCCCTTTTGGAGTTTTACAGTTGATGTTCATTGGTTCACCCAAAGAATATCACTATGCTGAATTTAAGCCCTTCATATTAACTTCCTTTAAATTCATATAAATGAAGTAATTTGAGGACCTAGAAATCTAAACATTCAAAGGTAAGCATAAACCTTTGTTCAAAATGTTTGAACATTATACTGTTTATATAATCTATTAGTTCATAATTTTCTTTGTGATTTTTCTCTTGACTTATTATCTTAGTTAAAAATTTAAGCAATCTTGAATAACAACACATAATAGTACCACTCATGGAGGTTAAAATAAAGAACAACATGATGCTAAAGGAACCTAACAGATAATATCAGTGTCCTAATGTGAAGCCTGACGAGCTTCATTATATTTGGAAATGCTTGGCTGTCCTTACTTAAAAATTAAATTAATAATTTCATGTTAGTTCTACAAGTTAACTTTTGAGAAGTAGTCCAAGGAAAATACTGTACCTTTTTAAACCTCTCTTTGTGTACAATAATACTTAAATTTACTAATTGCTCCTCAAGCTAAGATGGGGAAGTTTCAGCTCGAAGCTCCATACCTACTTACATATCTTGGGCAAATTAATAATGAAATCAACGCATCACGATGTTATTCTGAATGTTAAGTGAGGCAATGTAGGTAAACTATTTAGCAGAACATCCAATAAATGCTAGAAAATGATTTCTGCGACATATTTCCATACAGAAACATTTCAGATTAGAGTTAATATTATTAAAAGCACAATTCAATTTACTGGCTCACATTTTGACACAAAGCATACTAAAAATAAAGTTTCATAGAAATTTATTAAGATTTTTTTTTGTCTGTTTGAGACAGGGTCTCACTATGCAGTTCAGGCTGGTCTTGAACTTACACCAATCTTCCTGCCTCAGCCTCCCAAGTGCTGGGACTATAGGCGTGTGCCACCATACCTGGAAAGATTTTCAACTAAAACAGAAATATTTTAAATTTGAACTTGGATGATTACTGAAATGAAAAATAGAGCAACTAAGTCTTAAATCTATTTTGAGTAGGGTTTTCTTTCTGTCTTTTACCAATAGTAATTTTACTATCACATGAATGCATTTCAAAGTCTTCTTAGGGTATAGCATAAGATAAAATTATATAAACAAAACACTTTTTATTTGTAAAGCAATTTCTAGGAAAGGATTTGGAATTATTGCTGTGGTATGTTATAAGTAAATGCTTGAGGCTTAGAAGTAACTTTATGTATGACAGGGTTACATGGACTTGTTAGCTTTAGTCTATCTGAACTGATATACACATAATTTTTTATTTGGAGGAAGCAATTAGAGATTGCTGGCTGAGAGGTAATATTTACTGATGAATCGATGAGCTTGAAAGAATTACATTAAATGTGACCAGGAAGAATGAATTTAATTTTGTTATTGGATAACCTATGAAATTGTGTCACTGGCAAGGATGAAGTCTGAAAACCTTGGGTGATATATGCTCAAATAAGAATAGACTAATGAGATACAGTTTTCTTTTGAATAGAACTTTCAAGGAACATACATTGAATAATCAATTTGGAAATATATTAATTTAATAAATCAACACCTATATTAAATACCTCTATTACGATTTAAAACAACATTTATCCCTGTCCTAAATGCATAAAAAAGAACATTTATAAGAAAGGAACTTTGACAGGAAGTTTGAAATCTGGATCTTTATCATTTCTATATTCTTAATGTTTGGAAGTGTTACACATACAGACTCAACTCTCTGTCAGTAGTGTGAAATACTTTGGACAATTAATTTATTAGAAAAGGAAAGTGATTTGTTTTGGTTCATGATTTTGGAGGGTCTAGTCAAAGATCAGGTAGACCTTTGATTTAGGCCTCTGGCCTAGATGAAACTTCATGATGGGAATGTATGGTAGAGGAAGCTGCTCATTTGATGAAAGAGAGAGAGAAAGGAAGGAAGGAACTAGTACTCTATAATTGCCTTGTTTTTGTTTTTGAGGGACTGGGGTTCAAACTCATGACCTCCCACTTGCCAGGCAGGCCCTTGTGCCATGGAGCTATCTCCCAGGTCCCTCCATAATCCCTTGGGAAGTGAGCTCCCAACGACCTATGGATTTCCCACAAGGTTGTCCTCCCAGTGATCCATAGTATCTACCAGTATTACAACTAAAGGACCAAGCTTTTAATATACGGATCTTGGGGGTGGCATTCACCTGAACTAAAATGCATGGAAACTCTCAAGTGGGTTTTATTTTATTTTATTTTATTTTATTTTATTTTATTTTATTTTATTTTATTTTATTTTATTTTATTTTATTTTATTTTTGTCTTTTTGAGACAGGTTCTAACTATGCAGTTCAGACTGGCCTTGAACTCACTTTTGTAGCCTAGGCTGGTCTTGAACTTGCATTGTTCCTCCTGCTTCAGCCTCCCAAGTGCTGGGATTCCAGGTGTGTGCCACTATGTCTGGCTCTTGAGTAGGTTTTATATCTGGGATATTTTCCTTACATGCAACTTCGCAACAAGAGGATATTTGTCAGTGTTTGGAAAGTTTGTCACAGACACAAACCAAGTCACCTGGTAAACACAGATCAGAGATATTATTAAACTTTCTACAATGAGAAGGACAGCCGTCATAACAAAGATGAGTCAAGCCCAAAGGAACAGTGGTGCTCATGTTGTGAAGCTTCCTTGCAGAGAAATGAAAACATTGTTCCTGACAAATTCACTCTTTCCAAAGGCCCAGCTTAGCATTATTTGTATCACGTATTTTCTTTTCTTGTTGAAATTTAATCTTTGCAATTAGATAGAAAGTATTTGATTTTTATTCCCACATGTTTTTGAAAGTAGTTTATATCTTGATATGCCTTACATTGTTTCTTATAGAATTTAAAGTAGAATTAAACTGTAATATTTGAACATACATAGAATGGAAAAGAATCTTTAAATTTCATTTCACATGCCTCTAATCCTGTGTGCTGATGCTGTTTTAGCTACTGCATACCATTTGTTTGGAAATAATTTTTTTTAAATGAACGGAATAAATAGCCTCCAATATTACAAGCTTCACTGGTGGCCCACTGCAATCGCAGAACATTTGACTGTGTATGCATCTGCTTCCTCTTAGTCCAAAGAGAAGAATTTTCTTTTCTTCTTCTTCTTCTTCTTCTTCTTCTTCTTCTTCTTCTTCTTCTTCTTCTTCTTCTTCTTCTTCTTCTTCTTCTTCTTCTTCTTCTTCTTCTTCTTCTTCTTCTTCTTCTTCTTCTTTCCTTTCCTTTCCTTTTCTCTTTTTTTTTTCTTTTTAGCAACATCAATAGGGTGGTGGGTCATGCCCACACACTGTGCTCTGTAAAACTATTGGGAGGACAATATGCAATGTGTCAACTTTTAAAATAAGAAAGGGGAAAATAGATGAATGGAATAGATTTGTTGAGGGAAAGCAAGCTCCTGTCCAAGCGAGGGACAGGAGGGTGGTCCTGAGCAGGTTGTCCCCTGGGAAGCTGTCTCTTCCAGGGACTTTTATAGAGGAAAACCACATGGTGAGGTGGGTCTAAGGTTGTGGAGAAGACATGGGAACTCGCTTAGGTGGGCATGAGGTGGGACAAAACTCTGGGAAACCAATGAGATTACAAACACCATTGCTCAGGTAACATTGATTAAATCCAGTCTCTTTCTGTTGGGAATTGGGTTAGTGACTCAGTTTGGGCTCTTTCAAGGTGATTGATACCTACTTAGAATGTCAATCTCTGATGTTCATCCCTAGGGAAGTATATAGCTGTATTTAAAACAAAAATTTTGAAGAGTCTGTTTTCAATAGCAGCAGTGAAATCTATAGTAATTTCTCCACTGATTAAAAATGACATATATGGTATAAGGGACTAAAGAGCTTTGGAAGACTCATAGTAGAATTCTATGCTTAGGTATCACTAACATATAATGAGATACAGGAAATGATAACAGTTGCCACTTAAACTGCAGAAATAAAAGCAGCTTTGGACTTGTTTTTATGTTTTTCATATTTCTCTACTATGTAAGTCTGACAAGTTGATTGTTACCAGTGATGCATACATTGTAAAGACAATATCAGAGCACATGTGATTTGAAAACTAACTCATAAAAACATGTGCCAAATACAAATTTACCATTAAGTAAATTCATTTTTCCAGCCAAGTGCATAGAGAAACAGGAAAATTGCTCAAGGAAAAATGATGATAAAGGTACTTCATTATGATTTTTGAGCAACAGCAACAGAGACCTACCGGATGATCCTGTCGTGATGTGCATAGGTAAAGTGAAGGTTATCTAGAAGTTTCTAGACTAAACTTACAAACACCAGGAAGAATGAACTTGGCGACATTAACACACTACCTTATCACCCCTGAAAACCAGAAATTACACTTATTTGTTAACTAATGATATAAACATTGGGAAAATGTACAGTACCTCCACATACTACAGACTATGTTGTATTGAATTCATTTTTTCACAAAATTAACAACACATTTACAATCACAAATAATTGATATCACATTACAATCCAGGAAAATCTGGATTTGATGGTGTGCTTGAGGTAATTTTGAAGAATTCATGGGATAAATTATTGAAGTACATGCCGAATTTCACAGCCTGTAGAACAAAGAAGGCACTTCTATCGCCTAAGGAATTATGGTCACAGGGCCGGCCAAATAGCTCAGCGGAGTAAAGCGCCTGCAAGCAGGTGCAGGGGCCGGGACTTCGATCCCCAGGCCTGCTATGCCAGCCCTGCCCCTGGAGCATGCTGAGATTGCAACTGATACTGGGTGTGGTGGTGCATGCCTGTAATCCCAGCTTTTGGGAGGCTATAAATAGGCATAGCAGTAGGAGTCCAATCTAGTAGTGAGACCCTGAACACTCGGTAGACCCTTCCCTAAAATACTAAAAAAAAAAAGAAAAAAAAAAAAAAAAAAAAAAAAAAAAAAAAAAAAAAAAAAAAAAAAAAAAAAAAAAAAAAAAAAAAAAAAAAAAGAAAAAGAAATAATGACCACATATTCAAGTAGCAAAATGGCCACAATTGCTTTAGTTCTTTGTCTTCACAGCTGGCAAATGCTTTAGTGATCAGATACACTGTAGGGTTGTGGCCATGTCAAATTGCATTTCAAAAACAATTCTGGTCAATGCAAGCAACTCAGAAGCTGGTATCACATCCCTTTATTATATATACTGCTTTGCATTAAAAAGCATTTGATATCGCAGCTCTGTCTAGGATTTGTCAGTTATTACATAAACCTCCATATCTAAGAAGCTTATAAAATCCTCCAGGCTTCACTCAGTCCCCAGAGAGAAGAAGCAGATTTGTTCATGAATTCTCTCTGATAATTCAGACTGACGGAAGATACAAGAAGAAACCGTAAAAATTATTTTAGAAAGTGCTTCGGTTTCTCAGAGTAGTTCTTCCAGCTGTGTGGAATCTTTAGAAATAATCTGAGCCCTTGAGATACTCATTCATAGAGCACCACATGCCCATGATTTAGTTAGAGAGCAGCACACGGTAACGTGGCACGTTAAAGCCTGGCGAGCAATGTGAAATCATGTCTGTGCACGTTAGGTAACCAAGATCGGGTAGAAAGAGCGTTGTGGCCAAAGTCAAGCAAGTCTATCTGAAGAAAAATATTTCACAATCTACATTGAATATAATTGCTTCAAATTAATTCTTTTATTTTTAATAAACCCTGATGTGAAATGCAATAGCGTCCAGATAAAGATACAATTGTCAAATATAATCATTCCCATTTCTGCATCAAACAATAGAGAATTCATTAAGTAGCTAATTAGGATCCCTAACAATATAGTCCTGAAAATCAATTCACTTTTTTTTTTGTATTGTGGCCAACTCAGCCTGCCCTTGGGGTGGGGCTGGTGCAGCATGTGGTGCTGGGGATGGAACCTCAGTCCCTGTGGTTGCCTAAGCTTTCCTAAGCAGGTGCTTTAGACTGCTGAACCATCTTGCCGGCCCCACAATTCACTTATCTTGAAGCTACATGGTCTAGTTTCAAAATCCACACTCTTGTCACATAGTAGTTAGCCTCTGAGTATAAGAAAAGACATATAAAACTATCATGGTTAGAAGCTGTTACTCAAATTACAAATCATTGGAAGAAAACTAAATGGAAGATAATTGTATGATATTTTATTAAACCTCTCTATTTCCTTCCACCTTCTTCCCACTTCTTTTGTAAATAAAATCAGAATAATAGCATATGCAGCTTCATGGAGTAAGTACAAAAATAATAATTGATTCCTCCTAAAGCTTACAGTATTTCTCAAGCACCTCAGTAGAATCTGAGCAGCATAGTAGATAACAGATGAAGCCTTTGGAAAGGTACAGCCTAAACTGTAGGAGCTTCAGACTACACTATGGAGCACTGAATCACAGGTGAAAAGCTTGCTGACTGTGCCTGGTCACACACAAGAATAAAATATAAATTATACATGGCTCTTTTTAAAGTGATTTCTTTAGTTGAATGTTCAGCTAGATAGAAAGCAATGGCTGAAACAGAGGAATGATATTGGATGAGAATCTTTGTAAGGTCTATATGCATGATAATACATGAGGTTTTTATCAAAACCATTTTTAAGAAACCTGTAATTTTTGTGTTTCTGTTGTCATCCAAATAAAATATAAGAGCTGAGAACAGTGCATACTATTAAAATAAGCATCACAATTTTATTTTTAGACATAAAATGAAATAGCATCCTAATTGCCAATACATTATCTTAATGAAGAGGCTTTTCCTCCTAACATCACTATGAAGATATTTTAAGAGAATGGTTTTCCTGAGGACATGTTATGCATCGTTTTACATTTGGCAAATGCAGCAGATAGAATAATTTGATCACAATTCTATAGAAGTGTTATGATCCATGAAAATTTCAAGACATATAGCCAGAGCTTTGATTTTTTTTTTGGTGAAATCATTACACTGCTTTCAATATATTTGCAAAGAAATGCAATTTCAATTGTATTTGTAAAGAAATGGTTGGGAGGTCATGTTTCAGAGTCAATAGATTTTAAAACCAGTGGGGTTATCCGCTCTTCCACTTAGTATATAAGAGTGAAAAATGAGAGTTTAGCAGTTGTTCTATAAAACAGTATCTATTACTATTGATACTGATACTCTTCTTTTCCTCTGATCCATTTTTATCCAGTGAGCTGGGCACTCCATGACAACCACTGTAGCGATGTTTTGGATTGGACCCCACTGCACCTAAGTTCACAGTCTGTCTCTAGTGAAAAAAAAAAACACATGTGGCTCTTCCATGACACAGTAAAATAATATACAAAAATGACTTATATTCAGGTTGTGTTATAAATTACTGTAGTACTCTTCTACGTTAACAATGTAACCTTATCAAGACTATATGTAATTTGGTCTTAATTATAACTGAATCCAGTATCCTTGTTATGGTTTATGTCTAATTGTCCCCCCAAAGCCTCATCAAATCATGGGGCGGGGACTTCTAGAGTTTGAGACTTGACTGATGATCCACTGGGATTATGTGTTTTAGTACTAATGAGATTATGGGTCTGAGTACTGCTGGGAATTATAGGTGTGGCCTGAGGCAGATAAGCTAAGGCAGAGAGCCTGATGTAATTCAAAGAGAGACAGACTCAACCTGTTGCCCTGCTACCCTGGTTGGCTGGTTACCTCTGTCACAATTGTTGCTGTTCCGCCGCCATGAACTGGATGCTCTCTGCCCTGTTCCACTCAGCCTTGGGCCAGCTGAATATGGAATGAAACCTCCACAAACTGTGAGATAAATAAACCTTTCCTTCCTTCATTTTGAGTGTGGAGTATTTGTCCCAGCAATGAGTAAAAAGTAACTAAGACAATCCTTTATGTAATTATTTAAAATATATGTTACTTTTTTTCCCTTGTTTCAGAACTTTTGTTTGTTTGCTTATTTATTTTTCTGGCCGGCTGAGCCCGCCCTCAGGGCAGGGCTGGCGCAGCATGTGGTGATCGAACCGCGGTCCCTGCAGCCACCCAAGCTTTCCCAAGCAGGTGCTTAGACCACTGAGCCATCCTGCCGGGCCCCCTAAAATATATGTAATAGTAATTTTCCTTAATTTTTTTTCAATTTGTAAGTAATATAGGGCCTACTAGATAGCTCAGCTGACTAAAGCAACTACTTAGGCAGAGCACAGAAGCCAGGGTTTGGTCCCTAACATACTGTCCTGGTCCCACCCTTGGGGCATGCTGAGAGGGTGATTGTCAGGGCATGGTGATATACACCTGTAATCCCAGCATTTGGGAGGCTGAGAACAAGAAAATCACTGCCAGTTTATGTAGTGAGACCCTATAGACCCTGTATGAAATAGGAAAAACAAAACAAAAAACCAAAAAATTCATAAGCATGCATGCACGCATGTGTGCGTGTACACACACACACACACACACACACACACACACAAAACAAAAGATATATAAATAATCTTAATAAAAGGATGATTCAGAAAAATTACAAGGTGAGTGTGTTTATGTTAAGAAGTGTTGTGGTCTGTGTGTCTGGTTGTCACCTCATAGCCTCATGCAGTCATGAGAAGCTTCTGGAGTTTGTGATTAATTCGTGATCTGATGCTGGGATTGCAGGTGTGAGTGCTACACCTTGGCCTTGAAGTCGGTAATCTACATTATGTAAGGAGGAGAGACAGGCTAGCTAGCAGCTGGAGCTGCTGCTCTTCCCTTTGCTCTTGCTCTTTGCTGCTGCCATAAACAGCTTCTTCACCATATGCCACACTGCTTGGAGACAGCGGATATGGACTGAAACCTCCACTAATTGTGACACTGTGACCTAAATAAACCTTTCTTTCCTTCATTTTGTGTGTTGGATATTTTGTCCCAGCAACAAGAAAAGAATAACTGAGACAAGAAGCTTCAAATGGATCAGTGTATAGACTCAGAGACCTCTTTGAGACCAACAATCTTCATGTCAGTGTTGCACATCTTGCCATTACACACGTGTGCAGGACTACGAAGGACCTGAGTTGCCTGGCTCAGGGCAGGAATGACTTTGTGCACCCATGATACGGCTTATTCACCTTTCCCTCAAACAGCACTTCTAATTTACACTCTCGAGAAAAGCACCAAAATGAAAACATAAATTAAAAATAATACATATATAGATCAATTTTTTTCAAGAACACATAATAAATCTATTTTGCTTAAATTTTAAAAATAATTTATCATGAAACATGAATAATGCTGTGAAATAAAAAAATAGCAACATAAATAGTAACAAGAGGAGAAAAATAGGAGAAAATATAGAACTGTATGATTTATTTTAGTGTCTGAATGCTACCTCTGGCAAAATGAAGAAATCATACAGATATATAAACAAGAAAACAGCTCTCAGGAATAATCATTTCTGCATGCAACTTCCAGATAATTTTTAAGGTGAGTTAAAACATATATTACATTTTTTACTTTATGAAAACTATATCACATTGAATATGATTTTTATAAATTGTATATTTTTCTATTATGAACATAACAGACTTCTTTCATTTCTTCAGATGCATGGTTATTTGCACACTTTTCTTTCTTTAAGGTAAATTCCTTGAATTCCTTGATCAAAGAAGCATATTTAAGTTTCTGTGAAATATTGCAATCTCAAAAGATTATTCTAAACCATCTTGTGTGCTTCTCCTTTTGAGGGTTAACAACTTAACCTTACAGACCAAAAAGTTAGGGAAAAAGAGGGGCTACAAGGATAGCCAATATTTTGTCCCTGTGCCTTCAAGGTCAGTGAGGACTCAGGACAAAGAGAACCTGAGCTGTAAGAACCTATAGCTCAGTGGTGTCCCAAATTTTCCAGTCAAGGAGATTATTGGGCCATAGAGGAAAGGGATCCACTATGTGCAGCATGCTTAAGGAGAGTCACCTAGAGAGTTAGCATTCTCTCAGGATTTCACAGAGAACAAACTGGTCAAGCATTAGCTGTAGCTTATCCAGTTGACTGACACTGTTAAAAGTTCTACAATATACTGTACGTGGTTTCAAGGTAAAGCCTGAGGGGATTTGACTGACCTTGTTAGATACCAAGGTTACATATTTTGTTACATAGGTCTTGCTTTAAATTTGGCCTTAAGCATTCAGCAGAAAAGTCTAACCAGAAGGTATAAAAAGGAAAGCCATATTAATATGCTGAACTATAAAAGACTCAAGTCAACAGCTTCTGACACTGCCAGTCCTTCTGATAATCCACTACTTTTATGGACAGTTGGACTATATTTACAGCTACTTTCTCTTAGTTCAATGAGAAGAAAGATTCACACTAATAGTGTTTAGAAAAGATACCATGTCTGCATCTTGTACTCTGAACAACTACTGTGAAGACAATAATATGAGATGTATTAATTATTGTAACTGTCCTACTACCCTGTTTTGAAACTATGTCATTGTTATTTTTCTCATTAAAATTAATAAAATAATTTAAAAAATAAGAAATTATTCTAATTAATGCTTCCACCATTTGAAAAATGTTTAACGGCTTTCATTACCCCTTCAATATTGAAAATTAAGCCCCCCCAAAACAATTCTTGATGTTTTAAAAGGAAAAAAGCAATATTTTAACCTGTTTCCATTCTTGTAGGGAAATATGGCATTTATTTATTGGAAACTAGTTTTTAAATTTTTAACACATTTAAGTTATTTTGATTTTCAAATGAACATTTGTCCTCTACTTTTCTAATATTAATAACTATCCTTTATATATTTAGTCCAAGATGTGGTTTAACATGTAGGTTAGTTTTAAAATCTCATGATAAGCTAGTCACCATTTGTTATATTTTTTTCTTTGTCTTTTTGAGACAGAATCTTGCTGTGCAGTTCTTGCTGGCCTTGAACTCATTTTTGTAGCCCAGGCTGGTCTCAAACTCATACTGATCCTCCTGCCTCAGCCTCTCAAGTGCTGAGATTACAGGCGTGCACCACCATGCCTAGCTAGTATTTTAATTTTCTTATTTGTGGTATTTTGTCTTGTAAAATATAAGAAATTTATTTATTTTCTTACAGAAAGTGTAATGTTTTATATGCTACCCTTTCGATACAAACTTGTAATACCCTCATTTTTCAATTCAAATTCTCTTTGCTACCTCTAATTCAGTTGTATTGTTTTAATCTTTCATCCTGACATGATGTCACCTATTTTATTTACTACTTCATTGTTTAGTAATGCACTTCATTCCATCTTCCTTTTCTTCAAAATTATCTTAGTTATTTTGGATGATTTTTGTTTTCAAACAAATTTTTACATTTCTGTTAGTATTTGATTAAAATTGCCCTGAAATTATAGATTAATTTAGAGTGAATTGTCATCTATCATATTAGTTCTTTTCAATCATGAGTATGATATATTCTCTGAGGTATTCAGTTCTTTCTTTAAATTATTTTCAATGCTCATTACATGCTGCTTTTGTTTGGCTTCTCCTTGTAGATCTTACATAGATGGACACAATTTTTGCTAAGTGTATTCTGATAATTTGCAGTGGATGCTGGGTGACACCACTTTGCAGGAGTCAGTTATATATAGCTCTCAGTTCTGCAACACTGAAATCAGATTGGAGTTATCCTCAGCCATAAAGGATAAACTTGGGACATTTCTAGGTAAATAGATGCACCTGTAGACCATACTCTTAGGTTAAAATAATTAGTCATGCATGTGTAGATATCACATTATTTTTCTGAAAATGTAAAAAATGCAAATAGAGACCAAGGTGTATATGGTGAAATAGGAAGACATGGTTCAGAGGTGGGGACAAAGAAAAAAATGAAAGATAAAATACAAACAAAGCTTTATATATATATATATATTTTTTTTTTTGAGACAGGGTCTTGCTATGCAGTTGAGGCTGGCCTTGAGCTCACTTTTGTAGCCCAGGCTGGTCTCAAACTCACACCAATCCTCCTGCCTCAGCCTCCCGAGTGCTGGGATTACAGGTGTGAGCCACCACGCCTGGCTTTTTAATTTAATTTAATTTATTTTTTTTTTGAGAACAAAGCTTTATCAATGGGGGAAAGGGTTGAAGTGAGGGAAATGGACTATAAAGGATCAAGATATATCATGTCCAGGTACAAATTTCCTATGATGAGTGTGATCATTAGGTGTATGTAGATTGACCAATAAATTTCATTAAGTGTGAAATTTCTCACAAGTAGTAATTAATTAATTAATTATTGAGACAAAGTCTCACTCAGCAGCTCAGGCTGGCCTTAAGCTCATTTTGTACCGAAGGCTGCCTTAAATTCACAATGATCCTCCTGCCTCAGCCTCCTGAGTTCTGGGATTACAGGTATGCTCCTCCACCGGGGGCTGTCACAAGTGTTTGCTACATAGCCATTCTTGCCTGTGCCTTCCGTGTTGTTGATACTACAGGCTCATAGTCCAGATTCTGTGTGGCTAGTCAGGCAAACCAAGCACAGTGCCTCTTTATCAAGAATCTCTTAGCCTTCAGATCCTGACCTCCTATCTTTCTTTCTATAATTCTAGCTGTTCCAGTCTCTTTACTTCTTAGTTTCACCTACTTTAATTTGTGAGAAGTAAAGGAATCAATTTTAGAAATTTTTTCTTTCTTCTAGTTGGACCCACTCTTGTCAGCTATTTATTTTTGCTGATATAGCAACTAACTTCTGGTTTGTTCAGTTTGCCCAAAGTTTGAATGTGTGTATCTGATTGCCCACTCATCATGCATTTACACTAAAGCTTAGTGTGTACTTTCAATAGAGTGATGTGTATTTGTCACCAGTCCTGGGCCAAACTTATCATGCCTGCCGAAGGCAAGTCCATTCTGCCAGTTATGCAGGCCAAAACTCTGGAATCTTCTCTCATAAGTTGAACAACTATCATTTTAGCAAATTCTGGCAGTTCTGTGTAACATAGATAAATAAATCTAAGACCAATCCCCACCACTTCTCACCTGTAATCCTGGCCTAAGCTATCATGATGCTTTTCCTACAGGTTTTTGTTATTTTCCTAAGCTGTCTCTTAGCTAGAACCCTTCTTCTCTTTTAGACCATTTCTTAAGCTGCACTAGAATGATCCTCATAAAGGGAATTTGAATCATAAATTTCTTTTTTGTACAGAATCATTCAATGGGCCCCAAACAGACTTCAGTCTCTGTGGTAACTGGGAGGGCCTGATATGGCCTGCAGCTCTTCTAACCTCTTTGAGTTTCTGTCCTGCTACCCTACCCTCCTGGCCTCGCTGGGCTGTTCACTACACTTTACAGGCCAGCCTGCCCTTCTCTTTGCACTTTGCCTTTGCTGGGTTTCAGCAAGAGCACGCTCCCTCAAATCCACCAAGAGCTCTACTCCCTTCTTTTACTGTTTCCTCAAAAGTCACTTTCAAAGGAGTCCGTCCCTGCTCTTCCTATCTAAAGATTTAACTTATTTCTACCACTATGATGCTTATCATAGTGATTTCATTTGCATTTGACTTTCTGCAATCTCCTCTTCTTCGTGGTTAGAACACAAGCTCAGTGGAGCACCAAGTTCTTTTAGTTGTTTAGTTTTGTTTATTATGACATAGCTTAAGCCTAGAAAAGTGTTTAACACACACAACAGGTGTTTGATATCTGTGGAATAAATGACTAGATGACATAAGAGGACGATGTTGGTTTCTGATTTAGCAAATTGCCACAAATTCAGTGGCTTAAAATAGCACATATTTTCCTATAGTTATGCCGACCATGTTTCAAAATAAATTTTGTATTCTGAAGTCAGTGTATTGGTAGGACTGTCTTTTCTAGAGATTGTGAGGATAGGAATTCTGTTCTTGAACTCTTCCTCTTGTGGTCATTATCTATTGGAATTTCAACCGAGGAACATAATCTTCAAAGTATAGCCACTGTTTTGCTTTGATTACTACATCTCTTTCTATTCTCACTTCCCTCTATTTGGATTCTTGGATACTTTCAAATTCTCAACTCAGTTACAGTTGCCATATAAGTCCATATCTATCCACAGTCTTAGGTGTGCATATCAGTGAGGATTGTCATTCCTTAGCCTACCAGAGTGCAGAAACTCTTTCCTATTTGAAGTGTGATGATTTTTAAAACTCAAGAAAGAGTATTGATTTTCCTGAATATTTCTACAGCAGCTAACTTACATAACTTAGTTATATATTCTTCTATAACTTCTCTTTATTTTTTCTTATTTTTAAACAAGGCATGCAACACAAATTTACTACTTTCATTAATTCTAGGTGCACAGCTCAGTAGTGTTGTATCCATGGAATACATCCAGAAGATGACCCTGTGTAGACTGGAATCCCCAGGTGCTCAGGTTCTATGTATAAAGTGGAATAGTATTTCCATATTGCCTATGTACATATCTGCACATAATCTCCAGATTATCCAGTACTTGATACAATATAAATAGCTGTCATCTGGATTGTTTGGAGAAAAACGGAAAAAAAATTGTTTATGTTCAACAGAGTTGCACTTTTAAAATTTGTTTCCTGAATATTATATATATATATATACTTGCTGGAATCCCAGGATATAGAACCATAGAACCCAAGGAGCTCACATTTGAAAATCTGCTTTCTCTGTAATTTATTTCCCTTCTGTCTGGCAGATTGAAAAATACAAGTATAATGTAGGTGCTATACGTCAACTTGGCTAGATTGCAGGGCACAGTTTTGTTCAATATGGGTCTAAATATTGGAAGATATTTTGCAAATGTGATTAACACCTACAGTCAGTTGACTTTAAGTAAAATAGGTGTTCTCCATGCAATCAGCTCCAGGCCTTAGGAACAAAGATTTAGGGTTTTCAAATCTGAAGAAGGAATTCTTCTCAAGGCTGCTACATAAGAGCCTGCTAAGTGTTCAGCCTATAGTTCCACAGGACTTTAACTCAAAGGAAACATTAACCGACACCAGTCTTTATTTATTTTTATGGCCGGCTCAGCCTGCCCTGAGGGCCGGGCTGGCACAGCATGTGGTGCCGGGGATCGAACCTCGGTCCCTGCAGCTTCCTAAGCTTTCCTAAGCAGGTGCTTTAGACCACTGAGCCATCTTGCCGGGCCCCTACCCATACCAGTCTTATGTTCCCTACAAATTTTGTTCCTGTAAGTCTTTAATTGTGCAAATTTAGTTCCCTAAAAATCAAACTTATCTTTCTGCTTCTCTCTCTTTTCAGTACACACATGTTTACACACACACACACACACACACACACACACACACAGTTTATTCTATTTATGTGGAGAACACTCAGTAATACAACCTCTATTTCATGATTTTATTTGCAAAGCAGGAAAACTCAATCCAGTG
>PVJA010001972.1:60597-73097 GCA_004027025.1 Myocastor coypus | reverse complement strand
CTTTTGTTTTTAATTATTACTAGTGCTGGGATTCATGTTCAGAATTAAATGAGAATCTGTGATATCCAAAAGGTTAGTGAACGATAATACCTAGCCATTGGATGGAACTGCAGGATGTATTGTTTAGTGTTGAAATGATATTTATTGAGTACCGTTTCCATACAGCAAGGCTGTATTTAGCATTCATACATATTTCAAATCAACGAATAAAGAAGCAAAAATAAAACAAACAAAAACATGAAACACCCCGTTAAACTTAAACTTCAGATTACTAATGAACCATTTATTTAGAATAGTATGTCCTGAGTAGTACGTTTATACTAACATGATGTACCATTACCTGAAATCTGTATTTAATGGGAGCATTCTGTATTCTGCCAATACTGCTTTGAAGGTAAAATGTCAAGATCCCTGACACTGATACTTGTATTGCTGATGTCTATATGGAACTGCTCCTGGTCAGGGCTGCAACAGAGAAGATGCATAATGCTTCAGGAATACAGACAAAGGTGATGCTAACTTGATGCTTTCACCAGAGAAATGTTGGCAGGCTACTCCAAAGTATTTATCTGTATGCTAATGTTCCTTAGTCCTGCCTGAGATTGATTTTCTCTCCCTCAAGTCTTCTTCTCCCAAGATCAGATTCTTCAAAGGAAATAAATTCTTCTAATCAGAACAACACTGCTGTCTTGGTTACTTTTGTCTCATTGCTGAGACAAAGTACTCCAAACCTCAAATTAAGGAAGACAAGGTTTCTTTAGCTAACAGTTTGTGGAGGTTTCAGTCCATAATCAGCTGGCTCCAAAGCAGGGTGGAGTGCACATGTGTAGCACTCCAAGGTGGCAGAAGAGCAAAAAGGGGGAGAGCAAGCATCTTTTCCGCACTTGTGTTATACACAGGCTTCTTGTTCATGCCATCTCTGTGCCCTCTTCTTGCACAGGCTCAGGATGTTTAAAAAGTGAGGACCCTGGGATCCCACTGAATCACCAAAACTTCTAAGCTTCTCTGACACAATGCATCAACCATTATACCTAGGGCAATTTTTCTCTCCAGGTTCCTGTATCTGGGAGACTTCTGCAGTCATGCCATATTAAATTTTTATTTTAATCAACACATAGCACAAAAACAAAGAGTTCTGTCTCAGAAGTTGCAGTCAGTCATGTGCTTTACTTGTTGCCAGTAAGAAATGGATGGTACTGTTGGGATCACATCTATATTTACTGCTCATGTGCCCTAGCTGAGGGGTAGAAATGCCTTGGCAAATGCTGAGTTTCTGCCATGTACTCATGATTGCATAAGAGAGAGAGGTGAAAGTCACATGGAACTGGATTTAGACTATTGGGACTTGAGTCTTAGTGTTGCCTGCTTTGCTACTTAAGTGATCTATAAATTTAGATAACATATTAACTTTTTGCAATGCTGGTATCTTAGTTACTTTTTACTCTTTGCTGGGACAAATACCTGACATCCAAAATGAAGGAAGAAAAGTTTATTTAGCTCACAGTTACTGGAGGTTTCAGTCCATACTTGGCTGGCTCCAAGGCAGAGAGGCACATGGCAGAGAGCAGCAGTTCATGGCAGTTAAGTACCAACAATATGGTGACAGAGGCCAACCAACCAGTGAGGGCAGCAGAGCAACAGGGTTAATCTGTCTTTCTGTCTCCCTTTATATTATATTCAGGCTCTCTGCCTCAGCCTATCCACCTTAGGCCACACTCATAATCCCAGTTGTACTCAGTCCCATAACCCCATCATTACTAAAACATATAATCCCAGTGGATCATGAGTCAAGTCTCAAGCTAGAAGTCTCTGCCTCATGATTGCATGAGGCTTCTTTGGGGGAACAACTAGACATAAACCATAATAGTTGGAAATCTGCAACTTAAGAATTAAGAGGTATGGATCAAACCTCCTACTATTCTCTGCTCACAGAGGAGCTCACAGTGTCAGTGAGGTAACCAACATGCGGGGGGTCTAGTGGAGCATGTGCACAACACGCAGGCGGCTGATTTTCAGCTACAGACACCTTGGAAAGTCAGCAAAACAGTTGCAGATGCAAATATGTGTTTCACACAGACTCTCCTCATTATTAAGTGGCAATATTGAATGAATACTATTTATAACTGTTTCAAAAAGTTTTACCTGTGGATGTAGTCAGAGAATAAGAATTTTTATAACAGAAAATTTCTTTTTTAAACTAAGTTTCAAATTTCTGGAGTTCATGTTTTCATTTAACACCCATCTTTTATATTCTGAAATAATGTGCACATATTGAAGACAAACTTCTAGAATTTGTATGTGGACAATAGTATTGTCCTATACCACTTAATTGTTTTGTAATAATAACTATAACTTACATCTACTGAGCATTTATTATGTCCAAAAATGTTCTAAATATGTGTGTCCATTTTCATATAATCTTCAACAACAGTCTGTTGGACAAGTACTATGATTGTCCTATTAGTGTTTCAGTGATTTTGCTCTTTAATGTACCACTCCAAAATATAATGACAAATATTTATTAACCCCAGTGGCTCAGTGCTCAGGGTGGGTCTGTGGTGTGACCTGCACCCATTTATGTGGTGGTACCTGCGGTCACTCCAGGGCGCCTAAGGTGGCCTCATCAGCCGAGATACGACATGGCTTCTCTATGTGGCCTCTCATTCTACAGTAGGCAGCAGAGCCCAGCGAGGTGATTTCAGAATGATAAAAATGAAAACTTCAACAACACTTTTATGTCTCCTCCTGGCACAGGCATGTTGACACATTCATCGCATTCTCTTCTTCTAAATAATTCCCAAGACGAGGCTAGATTCAGGGTGGGAGGAGACCTACACAAAGGCCTGCATATGGGAAGATGTGTCATCAGATATCATTAGGAAAATCAAGCAGAATTTTAAAAAATGACAGAAATGATACAGAATGTTGCTAAACAAGAAAATAGGAATTCATCAATTTTTGTTATGTATTGCATATATCTTCAAATTGGCTATTCATATTATCCAGTATAAGCACACAAAACTGGACAAAAACTAATGTGAAGAAAATGAAATTAAGCATTAACTGCTTCTTTCAATAGACTAGTAGAAATCAACAATAAAATTATTCTAGAAATCCTATGCCATTGGAAAAATGCAAATTTAAACAACACTGAGATTCTCACCCCAGAAAGAATGGCTATCATCAAGAGGTCAACCAATAGCAAACAATAGGAAAACAGGGCCTGTGCAAAAATAAGGAGACTTCTTCACTGTTGTTGGTGGTGTAGACTGGCACAGTCACAATAGAAATTGGAGTGGGGATTACTAAAAAAAACCTAGGATTAGAGGTCCTATTCAACCCACCTATTCCCTTCTTATGATTTTTTTCCAGAAGAGTTGAAACATCACACCGCAGTAAGATATATATCTATATCAGTGCAATTTGTCATAGCTAAATCTTGGAAACAACCCAAATACTCATCACTGAGGAATGGATTAAAACTGTGGTATTTTTATACAATGGGATATTATACAACGAGATATTACTCTACTATCAAAAACATAAACTTGAGGGGCCCGGCAGGATGGCTCAGCGGTCTAAAGCACCTGCTTAGGAAAGCTTAGGCGGCTGCAGGGACCGTGGTTCGATCCCCGGCACCACATGCTGCGCCAGTCCTGCCCTCTGGGCGGGCTGAGCCAGCCATATAAATGAGTGAATAAACAAATAAAGGTTCTGAAACAAGAAAAAATAAATAAATAAATAAATAAAATAAAAAATTCTTAAAAAAACAAAAACAAAAACAAAAACATAAACTTGAGACTTTTATAAGTAAATGGATGCAACTAGAGACCATATTCATAAGTGAAAGAAATCAGGCTTGCAATGTTTAAGCATCATACTGTTTCGCTAGTGTAAGAACCTGAAAGAGTAATAAAATTTGAAAGATACGATAGATACTGAGGCCATTTTATAACACTTTACTGTATATATATGCCTAAATTGAGACTTAGCATGTTTAAACATCTTATAGTAGGTAATATTAATTAAGAAGTGAATGGGATTTTAAATTGATACAAGCCTCTTTTTGTTACTATAGGTTACAGGTAATTATTATAGTAATGCTGCTATTTATCCAAGATAATTTCCTGAATGAAGAAATTTATTTGATACATAAATTTCTGTATCTTTGTTTTGAAATTATCTATAATTATTCTTGGAACTTCTACTTATTTAAAAAAGCTACCTGTAGAAGGTGGGTCATGCCCACACACTGTGCTCTGTAAAACTATTGTGAGGACAATATACAATATGTCAACTGTTAAAAAAAGAAAGAGAAAAAAAATTAATATTTATTAAAAAAAGAAAATCCTTCTGTACATCTCCTTTCGTATGTGCTGAAGACTAATAAAGACAACTTTTAAATATGTCCAAAAAAAGGCTACCTGTGGAGAGCTTTAAACAACAATAATTAATACCTAATGTTACTGCCTAATTTAACTTTGGCTTAAGTGATAAAGAAGCTGAAACATATAGATTTACAGTTAGATCCTTATTTTACATTATAGAAAGAAAAAAGTAACTAAATGGTGAAGAATCAATTATATCTTTTTCATTCTATCTGGAAAGGAAAAAGGATGATAGGTAATATATCTCCTATTCATAAAACAAAGTAAAACTAGTCTGAAACTACAGACAGTTCCAAGAAAAGCATTATATCAGTGTTCTTAACAAGTCTTCAGCGGAGTTAGGTATGCATTTCGAGACTTGAAAATGCAATATTGAAAATGATTTCTCTAAGTAAACAAAGATTTCATGTCCTAGAAAATTAAGTTTCTGATCCGAATGTCAGGTCAGACAGATGTAATATCATTCCCTAACATATCAGAATAAGCATTGAGATACTTAATACAAAGCAAAAGATCTGCTCATTGATGAACTGAGTAGTCTTAGACAAAGCAACCAACCTTCAAATTTTAATTTCAATTATTTTATTGATTGCTCCAAAGTTATCTTTTACTTATCAAGTATTAAGAGCTAGCTTTATTTTGATTGTTCATGAATTGTTTATAAATTACTTCCTTTCTCTAAATGAAATGGCCTTTTTAAAGATTATAGTAATATTTATGTACAAGGAAATGAACCTGTGAATTACATTGACATGAGTTTAACAGGAATAAGAAGATGAAAAACCTCCAGATCTCAGTGGAATTTTGAATACTTACAAGACAAAGTTTTCAATTTGATATAAAAACACAAAATACATTCACTGCTTGGGAATCAGAACATACACATGTATGAATATGTAGATCAGTTTTGCTTGCAGATAGAGCCAGGAATTTTTTCTTTCATAAATTTAAAATAGTCACAGGTGAATAGTAAGGAAGATTATAGGCCTCATGGCACTGCTCTAGTTTTACCATTGTCACAAGTCCATGATCCACAGTAACAGGTGGGGGTATAAAGGGACAACTGGGAGTGTTGCTTGTGCTTCTAAGTTAGGGTAATGAGTTGAGGGTGCACTGTGAACAGAATCAGTTGGTTGGGATCATGGCCCCCTCAATTGCCTTGTGAGTCCATCTCCAAAGGGAAAATCCAAAATCTTCTGGTTTAGCACAGTTCATGACTGAGATAGATGTCTCTTCTTTAACAATGACAAGATAAATTGAACTACTAATTTTTTCTTAAAATTCTCTTTCAATATACGATTTCAAAAATTGTATCATGTGTAAAAGTATCCATACTTAAGTAGGGCAAGACTGTGGACTTTAAAAGAAGCTGAGATGAATGCTCCAACTCTTAAAGAATATTATGGAAACAAGAGAAAACAATAAGCTAGACTTTTACATATATTTCATAAATATTTATCAAAAATGTCTGTGCTTTGAGGACTGTGCTTAACCTTGGAGGTAATAATGAGCAAAATAAGACACAGAAGTATTAAATTCATAAAAGTTGTGTAGGAGATGCTGCTACTTTCAAGAGGAGAAATTTAAACTTTGGCAATATCAGCTGAAAAAATTTTGTCACTGGGAACCCAAAGATATCATTTTCAGCAACATGATAATAAATACAATAGCTGACACACAAAGAATGCTTTTGTAACAGGGGCATGTATTGTACTTTATTATAGCCTTCATACATGTAATTTTCACTAACGCATTCAAAGTTCATGTTTAAGAGTAAAACGGAGCAGCAGCTGCATTTATTTGCAAATGTTTTTATAAACATTGCATTTCATTGTTTATAAAAGTTACTCAAACATGAAATTTTTATTTTCTCTGTGATTTCCAGTAATTCAATTTATGGTTTCTCAAATATTAATAGCAAAATGTAGAAAAAATAGTTATAAGCTCTATTTATGTATGTATGTATGTATGTATGTATGTATGTATGTATGTATGTATATATTTGGTTGTCCCAGGGTCTCACTATGCAGCTCAGACTCATAGTGACCCTCCTGCTCTCAGCCTTGCCAGTTCTGGGAACATAGACATGTGCCACCATGCTCAGACTTGGTCCCAGGCTCAGGCCACCCTGGGAGCAGGACTGGCATGGCATGTGGTGCCAGGGGTAGAATTGTGGTCCCTAGGCTTGCCTAAGGTTGCTTAAGCAGGCACGTTAGTCCACAGAGCTCTCATTGGCTCCTAAAAGCTCTTCTCTATTAACATTAAAAATTAACATTTAATTTTATAAATTGGTAGGTGGGTAAATCTGCTGAACTTGGAGTCCAGAGAAAAGGATGAAAAAGAGCAAGTATAGAGGTACTGCTGTTAGTAACTCTTGTTAGGAAAGTGTAAAATATCGAAGTGTGAGCTCTGCAGCCTGTCTTTTGAAATGAGAGTCAAAGGGCATTATTTTACTCATGAGTACATGTCTAGACAGAGGAACAAGCATTTCATGCATTTTTAGGTAATTCTATTTCTTTTTTTTTTTTTTTTTTTTTTGTCTTTTTGAGACAGGGTCTCAGTATGCAGTTCAGGCTGGCCTTGAGCTTACTTTTGTAACCCAGGCTGGTCTTGAACTCACACCGATCCTCCTGCCTCAGCCTCCCAAGTGCTGGGATTACAGGCATGCGCCACCACGCCCGGCACTTAGGTAATTCTATTTCTAATATTATTTTCAAATCTGTTTTTGTTTTTCAATCAGTTTTGTTGTAACATCAAACAGACAGGAACAGTGCATGTTATTTTCTTATAACTATTTTGCCAAGTAACTTTGCTATTTCGTTTAATTGATGGAAAAAATGTCCAATGATTAAGGCAATGTAAGGATACAATTTTTTTTTTTTGTTTTTACAAATGAAGAAACTTAAATTTGTAGAAACCTGAGCAAATAAATAGAGCATGAGTTAGCAAATAAAAAAAAAACTATACATATCTGATTCCAAATTTCAGAATGCTTACTTTGAAGGACCAAACTGTTATGTAGGGAAAGACTGCCAAATACTGCCTCTCTGGACCAGGAATCCAGACACCGGTAAAATCACAGTTCCATTAAGAGAAAAAAAATTGAACCATGAGAATTCAGAGAGAACTGACAGGACAATTAGAACATACAGAGAAGAGGAAAAGCAGGCCACCATGCAGAGGCAAGGTGCAACGGGCTACAAGCATAGCCTGGCTCCAAAGAGGGGATCCTCTCTCCACGCAACCGAGGTAAGGCACCCAGGGCTGGGAGCTCCAGGAAGAAACTGACTCGGTCAGCGGTGCTCATCTCAAGGAAAGCCCACGGCTTTTGTAAATTGTAAAAAGAGTGCAAGATTTTACTCCAGAAGTGTTTCCTTTCACCCAGCACGCTACAGTTGGAGAACGAAGCAGTGCAGTTGTCAGAGCTGAATCTAAAACTACTGGCGTCAAGTACTCGGAACTGCTTGAGCCTTCGCGGCCTCCATCTAGCAGAGACCAGAGGGCTTGTTTCCTCTCTTGCCTATCAGAGCAAGCAAGGCCACTCCTCAGCTTGATCGACTGTCACAGCCTGGGGTAAACAGACGAGTGACCTCTGTAGCAGGGAAGAAGGTGCCTCGGGCAGCCACAATTGGCAAAGCTACCAGGAGAAAACTATGATTTGCTGGAACTGAAAACCAAGGCTTCTAGAAAGAACTCACTCAGACATACAGAAGATTTTCTTTTTCTTTTTATGTAGTTAGTACAGGGTCTACAAGGTCTCACTATACAGATTGTACTCTTGGTGATTTTCGTGTTTTCAGCCTTCCGAGCACTGGAGTTATAGGTGATTCCACCATGCCCAGTTTCAGTTGCTGTCTCAGCACTCCATGGGGGTGGGGATGGAACAGCAGGTGAGGGATGGAAACCCTGTGCTACATCTGGGTAAGCTGGTGCTTTAATCCACTGAGCTATCTGGGTGGTCCTATATAGAGATTTTGTTGTTGTTTTTTATTGTGGATTTGATTTTTTCTTTCAGTTTTCATTTTCTTTTTTTTTTTCTATGAACTTTATCTAATTCTATTAATTTCCCTTTACCTTTTAATAAGATCTTTCCCTCCTTTCTTTCTCTCTTCTCATAGTTCACTGCTTAATGTTTTATTTCTTTAATTTTTTATTATGTCATTTTCCTCTCCCTTAATCTTTACTATGTAATCATTAAGTTTCATTTAGATTTTTATATTTAGTTATCAGTTAATGTTATGATATTACTGTTGATGGTTTATAGAGATATAGTTGCTACATTTAGTAGATACTTTCATTTTTTCCTTGTTTATATAATTATTGTGTACCTACAATAATTTTAAATCTACTTGCCATTGTTAAAGGTATAGATTATTGGCGCTTACAGCATCAATATTCAATTTATTTTAAGTGCCTTTATAGTTGCTGATTTAGCTGCTATTACCAGAGTGTCACAGGTTGGAGACTGAGAAGGAAAAAATAGAAAGACCCACAATAGAAGTAATCAAAATCATGAAAAAGGAGATTTTAAACGAAGATCAGTAATGTGAGTGGCAAACTGAATGAATATATGACCAAACACATAATACATTTAATACGCAAAATAATCAGCTAGTTGAGAGAAGACACCAGTAAAAATTCAGATGAGTTAAAAAGAGAGATATAAAACATGAATGACTAGTATACCAAAGAATTTGAGGCTGCAAAAATGTTCCAAACAGAAATCTAAAGAGATTAAAAGTTAGCTACTATGAAGAAAATGGTAGAGTCAGAAAACAGGGCTGATGTTGGTGGCCAGTTGCCAGAGATACCTAGAAAAGAAGCAAAATGAAACAGAAAACATTCAAAACTGATCAGAGCTACTAGGTGATGCAAAGAAGACTAATCTAAGATGAACTGGAATTAATTAGCACTCATAAGATAGTATAAATGACATGAAGTGCTAATAATAGTAAAAAATTTTTTTTCAAATATAGAGAAAGAACGTCAGTTATAGACAGTGAGGTGCACAGAACTCCAAGGTGCCATGATTTTAGAAGAACTCCATGACATATCACACTCACAATGCCAGAGGCCCAAAATGGGAGTGTTGTCTTAAACATGGTTAGACAAAAGCAATAAATCCCTTCTACATATTAAAATACTAGAATTGCATCAGACTTGTAAACACAAACCTTAAAGCCCTGGACACCACAGAGCAAAATATTTCAACACTAAAAGAAAAAAGAAGTCTTCTAATCCAGACTGACTTATCCTGCAGAACTATTCTTCAAAACTGATGGTAATGTAAGGTATTACCACGGTAAATGGTAAATTAAAAAATTTATGACCACTGAACCAGTACCCCAAAAGCTTTTCTTTTCTTTTTCTTCTCAAAAAAGAGGAAAAAGGGGGAAAACTCTAGGACAGTGAAGATTTATTGCTTTTTTCCATTGTTTTATTTATTTTATTCATACAATGCACATTGTTGTCTTCATTGTAGTTGTTGCAAGCTACCAGATGCAGACATGATAACTTTTCTAAACATTATTGGCACAAATATTTCTTCTCTGAACTAACAGAAAGTAGCTATATACATAGTCCAATATTCCAAAACAGTAGTGGGTTATTGGCAGAACTAACAATGTTGAAAGGTTTTGACTTGAGCCTTTTACAGCTCAGCATACTAACCTGGCTTTACGTTTTATGCCCCATGGCTATACTTTTCTGCTCGGTAGTTAAGACCAAGTTAAAGCAAGATCTACATAACAAAACATGGGGGCTGGGGAGATAGCTCCATGGCACAAGTGCCTGCCTGGCAAGTATAAGGTCGTGAGTTCGAACCCTGGTCCCGCCAAAAAACAAAAAAACAAAAAACATGTAACTTTTGCATCTGACAAGGTCAGTCAAATGCCCTCAGGGTTAACCTTGAGACCATGTACAGCGTTTTGTAGAACTTTCATCAGTGTCAGCCATCTGGATGAGTGACAGCCATTGCTTGACCAGTTTGCTCTCTGTGAAAGCCTGAGAGAAGGTTTTCTCTCTAGGTGACTCTCCTTAGGCACATTATAAAGCATCAATCCCTTTCCTCTATGGAACCATAATCTCCTTGAACAGAAAATTTGGGGCACCCCTGAGTTATAGGATGTTATAGTACCAGTTCACTTATGTCCAGAGTCCTCATTGAAAAACTTTTCAGTGATCATGTAGAAGGAGATAATTGTGACAACGATGCCCCAAAAGGATTTAATTAAATGATCATGCTAGGCAAGGTAAGTAGTTAAGCAAGATGGGGAAGAAGGGACTCAGCGACAGGAAAGCGCAATGACAGAGACAGGTCAGTGCATCTCATTAATAACTGCCCATATGAAGAGGCTCAATTCCCACTTAGAAGACACAGATTGACAGAATGGGTAGAGAAACAAAACCCACCACTGTGGTGTATGCCAAACATACTGGTTACAAGAATAATTTTAGAGACTGCATTTTGAAAGAGAGAAAACAATAGTCTATAACGGGAAACAGAAAACAAGTAAGAATAGCTATAGTGCTTCTTAAGAATGTGGTCTGCTAGCCAGAACTGATCAGAAGAGGCAAAGGAGAGTACCGCAAAGTGGTGAAAGGAGCAAAGTGGTGAAAGTGGTGAGAATGCCATAGGAATTCTATATTCAGTGAGCTCTAGCACACAGGAAATTTATAAAACAAATAATAATGAACATAAAAAATTAGATAAATATCACCATAATTGTTAGAGATACCTCAATAACTTACTGTCACAAGTAGAGCAACAAGCCAAAAAACAGCAATAACAAAGAAAATATCAGGGATGAAAAGCATCTATGAAAAAATAGACTTAATAGAAATGTACAATCTGTTCCACTCAACAATAATAGGATAAACATCCTTTTCAGCAGCACATGGAACTTTCTCCAAGATAGATCACATACTAGCCAATAAAGCCCACTTACATGAATGCAAAAGAATGAAAATTATTCCCTGCATAGCAACATATTATGTTGCAATGAAACTATAAATTGTTAGCAAAAGAAATCATAGACATTAGGCAAACACATGGAAATTTAATGGTATACTCTTGAGTAATCAAAAGGTCACAAAAAAATAATGGAAGAAACTAGTTTCTAGAAGGAAGTGACTGCCAATGCAACATACCAGAACATATGGGACACAATGCTCACAGTCCAAAGAGATAATTTATAGTCGTAAATGGCTACGTCAGAAAAACAGAGCAAACTAAATGTAAAAATGAACCTCAAAATCTAAAAAAGGAGCAATTCAAACTTAAAGCTAGAGCAAAGAAAGAAATTATAAAAAAACAAATGTTAAGGAAATTGAAACTAAAAATAATACAAAGAATCACTATTTCAAGGAGCTGGATCCTTCAGGTAATAAAATTGACACACTCTTAGCCAATCTTAAGAAAAAGAGAAGAGATCCAAATTAAAGCAACTGAAGATTAGAGAAGTAATAGGAAGATGGTGGAGTGGTGAACGGCGGTGGATTAGCTTCTCCGTGAATCAGAATGCAGACTCTCAAGCATACAGACTTCCGGGGAAGAAAAACAAACAAAAGACAAACGAGTACAATCTCAGGAAATGGAAAGGGGCCGAGATGAAAATTAGACACTACAGAGAAAAAATAGCATACTGTAAGCACAACAACTCAGGTCCTTCAAGAATCAGATTCCAAACACTGGAAAATAACAACCAGGGGAGGGGAAGCACGGAGGGGTGGATCCTCAGGATCTAGCAAACATCTCATGCTAAGATTGGAGGGTGTAGAGAAATTGAAGAGCGGAGCACAACACAGACAAAGAAAGAGCTAGCCTGCTCTTATTTGCTGGATCCAGCTCCTTGATTCTTGAGACAGGAAAAGTGATCTAGAGAGAAAAGTAAAAGTAGAGGACTCCACAGGCCTTCAGGAAGACACGCAGTGGGGGGCAAACCAGCAGATGTGTGCTGCAATAGCTGGCGAGCGACTGGGTCCCAAGTTTGTCTCATAACTCCTAGGAAGAGTGCCTGTCTGTCTGTCTGTCTGCCTGCCTGCCTACCGCCCTTCCTTCCTTCCTTCCTTCCTTCCTTCCTTCCTTCCTTCCTTCCTTCCTTCCTTCCTTCC
>PVJA010001972.1:0-60497 GCA_004027025.1 Myocastor coypus | reverse complement strand
GGAACAGCCACAGAAGACAGCAGTGGTCAAGAAGTTTCAGTCTGGTTAGCAAGACACCACTAGATTGCTTGGGTATATATTTTTTTTCAGTGTGTGCTCTGCTTTTAGTTTTTTGTTTTTATCTTTTTCACTTTCCCTCCCATCTCTTCACCATGTTTCCTAGGCTTGAGAAATTTACCTTTGTCTTTTTGTCTTACTTCCTGTCTCTTTTCTTTATGCATTTTCTACTTTCCATTTACATTTTTGTCCCTTTAATTATTGCTTGCATTTTTCTCCATATGTAATTTCTTTCTTTTGTTACTCTCTTTTTATCTTCTATTTCTTATCATTTTTCTACCACTACCTAATTTTATAATCATGCTTCTACTGCTCAATGAAATCATTTGTACCATTTCTTTCTCTTCCTTTTCATATGATAGAGTGTAGGATTTCAAAGCTGTCCTCTTTTGTTCCTCATTTCAAAACCCCATGTAACCATAAAGCTTTGGTAATATTTGTTATTCAATTCCGTAACATTAAATTCAGTTCTTTTTCGTCTTTCACAGAGCCACACCTCTAAGGTTTAGTATACACTACTTGTTGGTCAGTATCTGGTTGCCTTACTGTTGACATCATTATGGCAAATCAAATTTCTTCTCCAAGTTTGTCTTACTGGTATGTCAATATTTAAGCCAGGGATGGAGCTCAGTGGCACATTGCCTGCCTGGAAGTTGCACGGTTCAAATTCAATTCTCAGTTCACACCAAAAGTATCTAAATTGTCTTGGAAGGTACTACTATTGCCGACTCATTCGATACGATCAGAATTGCATAACTGTTGGAAATTCTTTGTAGGACAAAGCTCAGTTTTCCTTGTGACGTTGACTGTATTTGGCTGTATTCCCAGAGAACTTGGTCACTGAGTCCGCTATACTGCATTCTCCTCTCCCAGATGAATCGAGGCAGTCAGATGCTGGGGCTGTGGGGAAGAGGCACAGTTAGCTGTGCGACCACGATGAAAAGCAACGGGGGACGTCTCTGCACTAGCAGTAAGCCCTTAGACTGGAGGCACTGGTAACTCTGAGAATAAAACAAAAGAAACACAAGAAAAACATGAGCGGAAAAGGCGACCAAATGCTCCCCCAAACTTCCAACACCGCAAACCAATCCAGGGGCAATGTGTGCGGAGGACTGCATACGTCACATAGCTCAATCAGTGGCAAGGAAAATTGTGTGAGGCATGCAGCTGTTATGTACAGGAAATGTGTACCAATAAGAAAATGCTTGCCTCTATTTATTGTTTAGAAATACATAAATAGAAATTAAAATTTCTCGGTGTGTGAGAAAGCCACTATTTAGATATAGATGGAGTTTAGAATTAATGCATATATAAGGTGTCAATAAAGACTATGATTATATTATTTATTTGAACAATATCCGTGAGGAGACACTTTGCTCAATGTAACAATTTAGGTAAAAAGCAAAATCTAAATTATCAGCCAGTGTATAATGTTTATATCAGCCTAGTATAGAAGCTAAAGATTTTTTTTCTTGCAAAAAATGAAGCTTATTAACCTTTGTCCCTCTGAACATGAATATAAAAATCCTCAATAAAATACTAATAAACCAAGTTGCATCACACTTTTAAAGAATTATTATACACCATAGTCAGGTGGGGTTTATGTGTAACGTGTGAAAAATTTGAATAAGAAGTGATGAACCTCATTAACAAGATAAAGAATAAAATTCATACAATCACCTTAACATGTAAAATTTTGATAAATTTTAATATAGTTTCATTCTTTTTTATGTGTGTTTTAGGACAGGGTCTACAGGGTCTCATCATATAGACTGGACTTGTAGTGATCCGCCTGTGTTCAGCCTCCCAAGAGTTGGGATTACAGGCGCGCACCACTACGCCCAGTCTCAATCACTGTCTCAGCATGCCCCAAGGGTGAGGCCATCATGGCAAGCTGAGGGTCAAACCTGGGCTACTGCTTCTGCCTAAATGGGCACTTTAAGCCACTGAGCTATTTGCCTGGCCTCAAAAATACCATAAGTATAAAAGGTAGGTACGTCAACACAATGAAAGACTGACTACGTAGCAAGCCCATCTTCTTGGTATTATTTTTAAAATATTTATATTTATCTGTCTGTCTGTTTCTCTGTCTGTCTGTCTCTGTCTGTCTGTTTATCTGGTACAGGATCTCTCTATGCAACCCAGACTCGTAGTGTCCTTCTGTATTAGCCTCCCCAGCACTGGGATTACAGGCCTGTAGCCCCACGCCCTGTTTCAGTGGGCGGCTCAGTGTCCAGGGCTGTAAATCTCAGACTACTCCAGGACAATTGGATTTTTAGTCCTTTAAGCCCTTTTGACTAGAACAAAAATGATAATTTGAATTATTTAGGAAGTATTTACCCCTATACTCAGACGTATCAGAAATATTTCATTAGGTAGGAAACTTAATGTGTTTTTCCTAGGATGAAAATGACAGTTTTCATTATTTAGGAACAGTTTACAACTGTACTCAGATTTACTAGAAATGTGTTCTAACTTGGGCTTCTGAAAAAAGCATGCAGTGGAAAACATTCCAAGAAGTGCAGATGATCATTTTAAGAATTGTTTTAAGTATTATTTCAGTGTTCCAGTGTATATAATTATCTTCATCAACTCAAGGAAAATCGCCTTTGAGATTTTGAGGAGCCAGACTTTTGTACACCTCATCTTCTTCCTCTTTGTTATAGTTTATGTCTAGTTGTGCCCTCAAAGCCTCATGAAATCATGAGGTAGGTACTTCTGGAGTTTCAGACTCTCGACTCATTATCTACTGGGATTATGTGTTTTAGTACTGATGGGATTATGGGTCTGAGTACTGCTAGAATTACTTGACTCATGATCACTGGGATTATGGGTTTTAGTACTGATGGAGTTATTGGTCTGAGTACAGCTGGGATTATGGGCGTGGCCTAGGGTGGATAGGCTGAGGCAGAGAGCCTGAATGTAATATAAAGAGACAGAGAGACAGATTCTCGCTGTTTCTCTCTGCTCTCCTGGTTATTCCGTTGCCTTTGTCATTATTGTTGCTGTTCCACCTCCATGAACTGCTGACCTCTCTCATGTGCCACTCTGCCTTGGAGCCAGCTGAATATGGACTGAAACCTCCAGTAACTGTGAGCTAAATCAACCTTTCCTTCCTTCATTCTGGGTGTTCGGTATTTGTCCCAGCAACGAGAGAAGAGTAACTAAGACACTCTAACCCATCTGGCATCACAGTTCTGATACTGTCTGCCCCAGTCTCCCAGGAGGCCAGATTGCCGCATCTGCCGTCATGCCACCCGAAGAGTGTGATGCCTTTTAGGAGCTGTCATAGCCTGTGTGGTGGCTCATTCCTGCAGTGTAAGTACTCCGGGAGGCAGGGGGACTGCAAGTTCCAGCCTAGGATGGGCAGCTTAGAGACTAAGTGAGACCTGATGTAAAAAACAAGAAAGCATAAATCCTTAAATAAAGTAGTGCTCTATGGGTATGCAGCTTAGTGGGAAAGCCCTGGGTTCAATCCCTTAGCATTGCAAATTAAAAATAAAAAAGAAGGTAAAATATACTTCTATATTTTTATAGTATGACTAATAAAATAAAGCCACATCAAAAAGTAAAATAAAGTAAGAATACATATCTAGTTAATATAATACATAATGCAAACCAAAATTTTTATGATGAATTATTTATAGTTTTTATTGTTGTTATTTCTGGGAACTTAACACAGGGCTTAATTCATATTAGACACATTCTGCTACTTAAGTGTATCTAGGTTTTTATACATTTTATCCAAGGATTACTTCGGCAAAAAATTTTGAGCTCTCTCTTTCACAAACAGGAATTGAGGAGTCAGAAAGGGATCAAAAGGATAAAAAGTAAGGCAAGTGGGCCCAATTTGGTCTGCTCCCTGTGTCCTAGTGTGGGAATCACTGCAGACAAAGAACGCGATTGAATAGAGCATGTCGAGCTCATATATGCACAGCGAGACAAGCTCCTTCAGGAGCTAACTTTTCGCTAGTTCATTTCTAAGTTCCGTTGTTTTCATAGAGCTCATGGACTTCAACATCAAACTGAATGCGTTCATAAATACGTTTGTTTTCCTTACTTTTAATCTTTGTTCATTTGTATCTTGACTATCCCCTAGTAGACATAGCTAAATACTGTAGTCACTAGCAGGATAAATTGTCATAGTTTTAAGATACATTATTGATTTATACCTAGAAAACTGAAGGCACATTAAAGGATTACTTTATTCTTGGTATCTATGATTGCTAGAGATGTAGTTGAAGTGATTTTCCATAAGATATATATATATATATATATCTTTGTATATACAGGGTCTCACTATGTAGTTCTGACTAGCCTTGAGCTCACTTTTGTAGCTCAGGCTGGTCTCAAACTCGCACTGATACTCCTTCCTCAGCCTCCCAGGTGAAGACAAAGATATTTTAAATATATTTTCTTTAAACATCTCAGTTCTCTATAACATCATGTAATTATTCTTTCATTTATAGTTGGCTACTCTGCGATGTTCTTTTCTCATATAAGTGGAAGATGGCCATTAAAAAAATATAAAACATAGTGAACTTAAGAATATTTATAGGGCCAGGGAAATAGATCAGCTGACTAAGCTCAGAGACCAGAGTTTGATCCCCACCACCACAGGCTGCGCCAGCCCTGCCCCCTCCAGGGGCCCTGACCAGCCACCAACGTGGGTAGTGGTGGTGCACACCTGTCATCCCAGTGCCAAGGAGGCTGAAAACAGCAGGATCACTATGAGTCCAAGCTGTATAGTGAGACCCTGTAACAAACAAATAAATTTTTTTATAAAAGAATATTTATAAAAGCCTATACCTAATCAATTTACATAATTCCTAAAATAACTTCTTTGTAATTTGTTTTTCATCATTCTATCTCAACTTTCTGCTGGTCTAGTGGGTTTTTTTTTTTTTTTTTTTTTTTTTTTTTTTTTTTTTTTTTTTTTTTTTTTTTTTTTTTTTTTTTTTTTTTTTTTTTTTTTTTTTTTTTTTTTTTTTTTTTTTTTTTTTTTTTTTTTTTTTTTTTTTTTTTTTTTTTTTTTTTTGTATTTTTTTAGACAGGGTCTCATTATGCAGTTGAGGCTGGCCCAGGCTGGTCTCAAACTTGCACCAATCCTCCTGCCTCAGCCTCCCGAATGCTGGGATTACAGGCGTGCGCCACCACGCCCGGCCTGGTGTAGTGGTTTTTGATTTATCTATCTATCTATCTATCTATCTATCTATCTATCTATCTATCTATATAACCTGACCTTTGGCAGTAAGTGTCAATATACAACAAGTCATAACCCTAAATATACTAGAAGGCAGCTAGCTCAGCAGCTATCATTACAAGCACTTCAATATTATTTCAGGGTTTGAGTTTTCTGTTGTGGTTTCCATTAGAGGTTAATGATTCCAAAGAAAATAAGAAAAAATTATATGCAAAATACATTATTATTAAAGATCATGCTAAAAGTGCTTGTAGGCCTATTGTTGAATTTCTACCTAACTGCATTAGAAATCATTAGTATGAAGGCCAACTGCATCAAAATTGTTATAGAGAGAGGAAAGCTGAAAATCATTGAAAGATGACATAGAAAAGGCGATTCGTCAGCGAGAAAGGCAAAAAGCAGCAGGACAGAGAAAAAAAAATAAGAAAATGAGGATGTAAACTCTGAACCTGAGAAATTGCTAATCAAATACTGTGAGAAATTTATAAGTAAAATAGTAAGAATTGCTCCCTATAAGGCAAGTGTCACACTTGCTTGAATGATTACGCAGGTGTGTGTGTCCGGCGTCCGTGGAAGAAGTACTGGGTGCGGGAGCTTTGATGCTGTATACACCGCTTCCACACTTTTATTACCATATATTTCATTTTTGCAGCCCAAGGTATTACCAGGGTAATTGTTGAACTTCTCATTACAGAAAGCCTGTCTTTCATAAATACCACATGAGGCAGACACTATGTCAGTTCTTTTAGAAATATGGAAATTCTGTAATTTGAGGTGATTCATTATTTACCTTTTTATAATTTTAATGAATGTCAGTGTCTCATATTCGTTAAAAATAGAACAACAAAAATATCCACCTAGCCTTTATTCTTTTGATTGATCTGCTTCATTAAGCTGAAAAATCCAAGCAAAACACCTGAAAGCACCTTAATTCTTCAAAGAACATTATTGCACTGAAATTATTTGCTTCTGTAAGCCATTAATTTCATTTTATGGGTATGAGAACTTTTCCTGGATTCAAGTAGATTAACGTTTCTATTCACTCTCCCTATTCACGAATTTCTTAGGAATAAAGCTGATCCGTGGCACATATTAAGCATCATTCATTTATTCTTCGAAGGAGACAGCGCCAGGCAAAGTTGGGAGAGGGAGTTCAGAGTGGTTCTTTGATCCTTTTACAGGAGTTACTGCCAGACTATTTTGTTTTATTTGAAAACAAATGAATAACTGTATGTTACTTGTGCATATCAAGAAGTTTAAAATGATCTCATAATTGCTCATTTTTATTTAGATGCCAGAATCTTTGGGGATTAACATCTGGGTTTTCTTCTGCCTGTGTGAGGAGGCTCCTGCTTCTCTCTGATGTCATTTCTTACCAGACTGTGGAATCGCTTCAGAAGAAATCCAAACTCCTATACAAGTATTTTGATAATTAGGGCAACATCTTCCAAAACTGATTCAATGATGGAAAAGTATTCATGTAGCTGAAATTAAAATCTATAGTTTAAAAAGAGGACTCCCGTTTTTAATTCTGTCGCTGTTCTCAGTTACTCTACTTGCCAAATGGAAGGCATTTACTTTGCTCAGAATTTTCCTTCAGAAAAAACTACTTTCATATACTACACATCTCTTGTTCATTTTCTATTTTAAGCAACAAAGTTCACATTGCCTGAAATTATTTCAAACCATGCGACAGTTCGAAATGTGTAGAGGTCACCCTACCTTATGCACGAAATGAAAAAAAGGACAATTAAACAAATTTTAAATACCTGTGTTTTCAGTGTCTCAATCACAAATGTTGGATGTAGTTATTAATAAGTCTCGTGACAAGAGAAAAGTTTGAGAATAAAAGGCTTTTATATTTCTAAATATAGTTCCTGAGCCTCAGAATTTGGAAGAACAAAGCACTAAACCCCAACATGCAAGGGCTTTGTTCAACAAGATAGGTGACTGGATTTCTAAACGCGTGTCTCTGCTCCTCAGTCTTCTTTTGTGTGTGTGTGTGTGTGTGTGTGTGCGTGAGCTAAAGGTGCAGGGGCGCAGCCTGCAGCCTGAACCCAAGGCCTGCACTTCACTCGGAAGCACATTCATATTATAAAGGGTTAACCTGGCTTCATAAACACCAGGTAAGACTTACGCGACCTTTCCAGCAAATAGTATTTTATTAAATTTTCTTTTTGATTTATGCTTGGAAACCAGAGGAATGGGTTGTAGAAAAGACTGTTGCAAGACATCTGACACTTTTCTGACAAGAATAGTGTGGATAATGAGGAGAAGGACAGGAGAGGGAGTGGGAAAAGAGATATATCTTTGTAAGTGTGCAGGAAGGCTGAGATAACTGTACCGTGGATTTCTGCTTCTATGGAAAAAGGTAGTTAATGTTTGCAATTTTTGTCTTCTTTTTCATTTTTTCTTTCTCTCTTCATTTTTTTGTCTTTTATTTTGAGACAGGGTCTCACTATGCAGTTCAGGCTGGCTTTGAGCTCACTTTTGTAGCCCAGGCTGGTCTCGAACTCGCACTGATCCTCCTGCCTCAGCCTCCCGAGTGCTGGGATTACAGGCGTGCGCCACCACACCCAGCTTCTCCATTTCTTGTAACATTTTTCTTTATTTTTCCAATTTTGCATGGACATATCTGGGAATTTGAACAAGTAACATGAAGAAAGCACTAGGCAAAACAACAAAAACTGTAAGTTCACATTATTTTGTTTAGTAAAATACTGTATCATTTCTAAATTTGTTACTATTTTGTATTCTCTTTAAAAGCACTGTGGTAAATGATGCATGTGAAGAGTTTGAGTAAGGAGAAATGCATGTTTTTCTCTAAATTTTAATTTTCTTGATCCTTTTCTGCAATTTGGCACCACTAGAAACATGACTCAATTAAAATCTGTTAACGAAAATTAAATAATTTAAAGGGGCTAGGGAGATAGCTCCGAGGCACAAGTGCCTGCTGGGCAAGTGCAAGGTCGTCAGTTCGAACCCTGGTCCCACAAAAAAAAAAAAAAAGAAAATTATATAATTTAAAAACTATCTCATTGTCACTATTTGCATCACAAGTATCTAAGTGGCGCTTGTGGTTAGTGGCCTCAGTGTTAGGCACAGAACATTATTTTATTTTATTTTATTTTTTTTTGTCTTTTTGAGACAGGGTCTCGCTATGCAGTTGAGGCTGGCCTTGAGCTCACTTTTGTAGCTCAGGCTGGTCTCGAACTCGCACCAATCCTTCTGTCTCAGCTTCCTGAGTGCTAGGATTACAGGCGTGAGCCACCACACCCGGCTATTATTTTATTTTTTAAAGAGAGAATACAAAATAGTAAAAAGAAAAAGGAAAAATGACACAGAATTTCACTAAACAAAATAATAGGAATTGACAATGATTGCTATATTACAAAATGTTGTTTTTTAATCAGTTGTTCAGATTATTAGATATAAGCATGTAAAGTTGGTAAAAAGTTATAAAAGAACTAAAAAGGAGAAGAAAAATATTTAAACATTAACTGCTCCTTTTAGTAGACCAGCAGAAATCAGCAGCATAATTATCCAAGCTGTCCTCTACATATACATAAATGAAACTTCTTTCTTTTCTTTTTTGGTAGGACTGGCCATGAACTCATGGCCTTGTACTTACCTGGCAGGAATTTGTGCCAAGGAGCTATCTCCCTGACCCCTCTATTTTTTCTTCTTTCTTTCTTTCTTTCTTTCCTTCCTTCCTTCCTCTCTCTCTGTCCTTCTTTCCTTTCTTTCTCTCTTTCCTTCTTTCTTTTTTTTGATAATTATTTATTTATTTATTTATTTATTTGTTTATTTTTCTTGTTTCAGAACCTTTATTTATTCATTCATTTTTATGGCTGGCTCAGCCTGCCCTGAGGGCAGGGCTGGCACAACATGTGGTGCCGGGGATCGAACCTCCATCCCTGAAGCCGCTCAAGCTTTCCCAAGCAGGCTCTTTAGACCACTGAGCCATCCTGCTGGGCCTCTTTCTTTCTTTCTTTCCTTCCTTCCTTCCTTCCTTCCTTCCTTCCTTCCTTCCTTTCTTTCTTTCTTTCTTTCTCTTTCCTTCCTTCCTTCCTTCCTCTCTCTCTTCCTTTCTTCCTCGTTCCTTCCCTCCTTCCTATCTCCTTTCTTCCTTTCTTTCTCCCTCCTTCTCTCCTGCCTCCCTCCTTCATTTTATCCTTTGCCTCATCCCAGTCTTTCATTCCCTTTAAACATTTTCTTTCCCTTTTTCAGTATCTATCAGATTTTAGTCTTTCAGATTCTTACACTATCCAGCCAATAATATGTCTGCACATGTGCATCTGATTTGTTTCACTCACAAGTATACTGTAGTTGCAACCTATAAAAGCCTTGAGTTTATCTTTTTTATACCTGAATAGTACTCCACCACATCTTTTTGTGCGTTTCTCAGTTGATGCACATTGTGGTTATTTCCAAGATCTAGGTATTAGAAATTGTGCAGCTGTAAACATGGGTGCACATATATTACTGTGGTACATTTTTTTTTTTCTGTGCAAATACCCACAAGAGGTATAGCTGGTTGAATAGGGCCTCTAATCCTAGTTATCTTGAGGAATCTTCACATTGATCTCTCTCCTCTCTCTCTCTCTCTCTCTCTCTCTCTCCCTCCCTCCCTCCCTGTGTCTCTCTCTTTTGGTACCAGGGATTAAACTCAGGACCTTTCACTTGCGAAGCAAGCACTTATTCTACTGAGCTACCTCCCTGTCCCATCCACACAGCTTTCCATAGTGGTTTCACCAGTCTGCACTTCCACCAACAGTGGAGAAGGGTTTCTTTTTTCCCCACTGCCTTACTAGTATTTGTTGTTCGTTGACTGCTTGATGATTGCCATTCTTTCTGGAGATGTAATCTCAGAGCTGTTCTAATTTTCATTTCTTGAATGACCAATGATATTAAATATTTTTTTATATACTTACTTTCCATCTGTATTTCTTCCCCTGAGAAGTACATACTCATCACAGATGTCCAGTTTTGGCTTGGTCTTTGAATTTGGGGGACCTGATTTTTAAAAATTCTTTATATATTCTATATGGATGTCCTGTGTCTAATGGATTATGATTTTTTCCCAATGCTTTTTATGCTGTGATTTCTTTTGACTAGATACAGAACATTTTCACTGTGGCTGAAACACCGACATGACTCTGTGACATGATACTGAGTATGTGAATTTAAACCTCTGGATAACTAAGAGGACTAATATCATAAAGGAACATTTATCATTTAACATATAAGCATATATTCCTGATCAACCAAATACACTGAGACAAACTGGAGAATTATTGTATTTTTGTTAATTTTATGTTAGCTACACATAGTAGTAAAATATTTTTCTTTCAATTTTAATCTTTATTAGTATACTTTCATCACAGGGAGCTGGTGCATGTATGTAACATATGTTAATTTTTTGCATTCCTTTCTCAGCCTCTCTCTGCCCCATCTATCAATTTTCTTTTCCATTTCCTTTTTACAAAAGATCTATCTTCTTGTTTACACTTATATTTTGCTGTACTTTATCTATAATTTGGGTTTCTCATGCAAAAGAAACAATGTGACACTGAAGCTTAGATGTCTAATTCATTTCACTTAAGGTAATCTCAAGGTTCATTCATTTTCTTCAGCTAACTCAAATGCATCATTCTTTATGGCAGAGTAGTATTCTTCTGTACAGAAATACTACATTTTAGTTATCTATTTATCTGTTAACAGGCTACATCCAAGATTTAGCTTTTGTGGGTTGTGCTAATATAAGCATAAACATTCATGCATTAGTATAATATAATCTCTTGAACTCTTTCAGGAACATATGTAAAAGCAAAATAGCTGATTTGAATTAAATTTGTATGTTTAGTTTTTCTGGAGTGAAACACAGTGTTGGTATATCATTCATTGCTTTCTAGGGAAACAGATTCAAGATAGGATACGCAAATGCATAAGAATTTGCAGTACTGTCTTCCAATGCCTGCCTCAGGAGTCAGTTAGGAAGAGTCCACCAGCCCTGTCTGCACATGGGGCATCTGATGAATCTGATCAAAGGTGAGGGGCCATTGTAGAGTCTCACACACCTCCATATCAGGAGGCTGGAAAGTGCATGAAAGGCTGGAGGGTGCATGCTATTAGCTGAAGAATCTCCATGGGAGAGAGGAGATGACATCCAAGCTCAGGATGAAGCCTGGAGCTCTCCCAAAGCGAGAGCAGCAAGCCTTCCGGATGAAGGTCATTGTCTGTTGTCACCTATATCCACTAAATCCCAACAAATATTTCACAGAGCCCCTCAGCCACACTCTGAGCTACACTGATCCAAGTCAGTTGCGCTTCTTACTCAAGTTGATGCAATTAACTGTCACACTGTGTTGTTCTAATTTTCATTTCTCTAATGGCCAGATACACTTAATATTTTCCATACATTTTTGGCCATTGCACATCTTTTGAAAATCATTTATTTGTTTGAATTTTCCATTTGTTTATTGGATGTTGCATTTTGTGGGATCATTTTTTTGAGGTTTTATATATTTTAAAATTTAGCTGTTTGTCCAAGGTGTTGCTAGCAAAAACAATAACCCTCCTTTTATAGGTTTTCTGTTCAATTGATTGGTTGCTTTGTTTGCTTTTCAATTTGGAATATTTTCATTTGTATCTTCTTGATATTATTACTTGTTCAATGTGAGCTTGGTTCAAAAAGTTTTTGCCCATGCTTTTGTCCTAAAGAGTTGAACCCATTTTATCTTCTAGTAGATTAATTATTTTTGTTCAATAGTTATGCCCAGCTCATTTTGATTTTAGTTTTCAATGAGAGACAGGCCTAGATTTAATCTTCTGCATGTTAACAACCAGTTTTTCTAGCACCATTCTAAAAAGATTCTTATTTCTCCGAAGTATGCTGGCTCCCTTGTCAAAGTTAAGACAGCTGTGCATGCCTGGGCTTGTTTGTGCATGATCTACTACTCTATACTAATCCTTAAAACAGTCTTTTGACCACTGCCAGATTCATTTTATTTATTTATTTATTTATTTATTTATTTATTTATTTGTCTTTTTGAGACAGGGTCTTGTTATGCAATTCAGGCTGGCCTTGAGCTCACTTTTGTAGCCCAGGCTGGTCTCGAACTCGCACCGATCCTCCTGCCTCAGCCTACCGAGTGCTGGGATTACAGGCGTGCGCCACCACGCCTGGCTTGCCAGATTCATTTTAATCTTTCTGGTTTTGTAGTTTAACTTGATACCTTCTGCCTTTCTCTTGATGCTCGATATTGCCTCAACTATTCTAGATCTCTTCTGGTTCCATATGAATTCCAGTATTATTTTCTATTTTTCTGTGATATATGTTGATATTTTGACTAGAATCACATTACATATTTCAGTTTTAGAAGTATGGCAATACTTCTTGGCAATATTTGTTCAGCTTATCAAGAAATGGGAAATATATTTCTTTTTGGAGAGCACTGTAGTTTTTCTTGGGTAGCTTACTTGTTAAATATGTAATTTTTCTTGATGCTATTGTGAATGGTGTTCTCTAATTTCTTTTTTACTGGGGTTATTATTGATGTATAGAAATATTTTTGGTTTATATATTTTGGTTTTTCCTTTTGTAATAGTTGTTAAAACAGAGTCTCATTATGCAGTTGAGTGGTCTAGCTTAGGCTGATCTTGAACTTGTGGCAGTCCTCACTGTGTCTGCCTCTGAAGCGTGGAGTTGCAGATTTGTGCACTTTTCATATTTATTTTACATCTTGTAATTGTTGAAGTATGCATCATTTGATTCGAAGACTTTTGGAGAATTATTTTGTGACTTCTATAGAAAGAAAATCATGTAACCTGAAAATAATGGCAGTTTGACTTCTTCCTTTCTGTACACAACCTGTTTATTTCTTGCTTTTACATCACTTCTTTAGTCATGTTTCCAATACTATATTAAACAGGAATGATGAAAGTTGATATCATTATCTTTTCTGACTTTCATTTTATGAAAAAGTTAAAATAAAATTTCATAACAAAATAATAAAAGAATAACAGTTATTAATACATTATATGTTGTCAACTTCAACGATTTTATTCAGGGTACAAGATATGGGCATAAAGATTTCTCCAACTGATACTGCCACAAACCTTCCTTTTTATTTATTTATTTTTAAAATTGTACTACTTTTAACAAGAAATAACAATGATGCAGTTTTAAAACACATTATATTAGTAGGACAGTCACAATAATTAGTACATATCTTCATAGTAGTTGTTCAGAGTACAAGAGGCAGACATGATAATTTTTCTAAACACTACTGCTACAAATATTTCTTCTCATTGAACTAAGAGAAAGTAGTTGTATACATAGTCCAATATTCCATAATAGTAGTGGGTTATCAGCAGAGCTGGAAATGTTGGAAGCTGTTGACTTGAACCTGTTACAGCTCAGTGTACTAATCTGGCTTTACTTTTTATGCCTCATGGTTACACTTTTCTGCTGGGTAGCTAAGTCCAAGTTAAAGAAAAACCTATATAACAACGAATGTAACTTTTGCATCTGATGAGGTCATTAATACCCCCTTAGGACTTACCCTGAAACTATGTACAGAATTTTATAGAACCTTTGTTAGTGTCAGCCATCTGGATGAGACATGGCCATTGTTTGACCAGATTCCTCTCTGTGAAAGCCTGAGAGAATGTTTTCTCTCTAGGTTACTCACCTTACACACACTATACATCATTGATCCCTTTCCTCTGTGGCCCCATGATCACCTTAAACAGAAAATTTGAGACACTAATGAGTTATAGGATGTTACAATACAGGTTCTTTTATGTCCTGAATCCTCGCTAACTAGAGGGCTAGGGCCAAAATTTTGGCTATCCTTGTAGCCTTTCTTCCTTTTTAATAAACTAAGAGATATTAATATTATAAGCAACTTTCATTTTCTCCCTTTCCCTACTGTACTTCCTCCTTTGAGTCGTACTACATACATTTTCCTTTTGAGTAATTTCTTCCCATTGTGCATGCAGTACCTATTGTATATTCTAGACCTTATTTACTCTTTTAGTTAGACACATGAGTTTAATTTATTTCACTTATGAGAATCATCACAAGTTTCACCCATTTACCTGTAAAAGTCTCAAGTTTATTCTTTTTTAAGGCTGAGTAGTACTGCATTACATAAAAAGACCACATCTTTATCCTTTGCCTGATGGGTATTTGGAATTCTTAAAAGATTTAGCTATGACAAATAGTACTACTATAAACATGAGTGCACAACAGTGGTATGTTTTTACTTCTTCTGGAAAAGATACCCAGAAGGGAAATAGCTGGGTCAAACCTGCAATCCCAGGTTTTGAGGAATCTTCACACTAATTTCCACAGTGGTCATGTCAGTCTCTATTTCCACCACAATGGAACAGGATTCCTTTTTCCCTCACAGCTCCTGAAATGTTTGTTAGTTGATTTTTTGATCATAGGCATTGTTTCTGGGGTGAAATGGAGTTTTAGTATTGTTTTAATTTGCATATCTCAAATGGTCAGTAATGTTGAGCATTTTTCATATCTTTGTTTGCTATTTGTATTCCTCTGTATCTGAAAGTGTATATTCACCTCAGATGAATATTTCTTGATTGAGTATTTAATTGAGGAATCTAATGTTTTTAAATTCTGTGTAAGTTCTGCATAGAAGTTCTTTGTCTGAGGGATAATTGACCAAATCCATTTTCGCATTCTGTGGGTTGTCCTTTAACTTTGTTGGTGATTTCTTTTGCTGTGCTAAATCTTTTCAGTAAGATGAAATCCCAGTTGCTGATTCTTTGAAGTACTTCCTGTGCAATCTGAGTTTTATTCATGAATTCCCTACCTACGCTTCTGTCTTCAAGATTTCTATCTACTTTCCTTTCCGGTAGATTTAGACTTATTTTCTGTTTTAATGTTCATATTCTTGATGTGTTTTGACTTTTTTTTAGTGCATGGTGACAGAAGCAGATAGAGTTCTCATGTTCAGTGTACAGAGAGCCACTTTTTCAAGAACCCATTTCTTGAAGGGAAGGCGGCTGAGTGCATTTGTACATGTGCCTGCATCGCCTAATGTGTTCCACTGGTCATCACGTCTTCCCCCAATATCATGCAAATTTTATCACAGTAGATTTATAGAATAATTTCAAGTCATGTGTTATGAAGAATCCTGCCTTGCGTTTGTTGTCCAGAATTGCTTTTTTAGTTCATGTCTCTTCTGGTTTCAAATAAGTTTTAGGAATCTTTCTTTTGTAGTTTTGAGCTGTATGCTAACAGTATTTTGATTGGGATTATATTAAATCTGCATAATAATTTTGGGAGTACAATCATTTTCAATATGTTGGTTCTTCCTATCCATAAGCAAGAAATACCTTTCCGTTTTCTGATATCATCTTTGATATTCATTTTCAAAGTACCATCACTTTATATATGTACATCTTTTACTTCCTTTATTCAATTAATTCATAAGTATTTCATTTTTTTGGATACTATGGTGGAGGGTGTGGTTTCCCTGATTTCTTTCTTTCTCTCTGTGAGTTTATTTCTTGTATATTAGGATGCTATTGATTTTTTGGTGTTGACGTTTTATTCAGCTATGCTACTAAATTTGATTATGGTATCTAGTAGTGGACTTTTTGGGCACTTCTATTTCAGTATTGTGTCATCTGCAAACAATAATTTTACTTTTTACTTTCCTATTCTTATTTCTCTTACTTCTCTCTCTTGTCAAAGTGCTTTAGCTAGTGCATCCAGAACCATATTAAATAGGAGGGACAATCATGAACATATTTCTATTGTTAACTGCTTTTAGAGGAAGAACTTTCAGTATTTGTCCATTTAGGATGTTGTTGACTTTTGGTTTCTCATAGATGGCTTCTATTAGGTTATATTAATTATCACCTATTCTGGATTTCTATAGATTTTTTTAAAAAATCTTAAATGTGTGTTGGACTGTGTCAAATTTTTGGGGGACATCTGTTGAGATGACCATGTGATTTTTGTCTTTGGCTTAGTTAATATGACATTATATGTTTTGATTTCACATGTGTTGAATCATCCCTGAATTCCTGGGATTATTACCACTTGTTCATGGTATATAATTTGCTTTTTAAATTTTATTATTTCTAATTTTAAAGAGAAAAAAAACTTAGAAGGACAAAGACAAAAACAAAGCAACACAAAGTAAAGATAGTATGGTGTTTCGAAACAGGAATAGGAAAATAATAATGGTTGTTATACTACACATTAGTATTAGCAAATTGGTTGCTCATATTACCAGATATAGGCACACAAGACAGATCAAACAGTTGAACATAAAATCTTCCTTTCCATAAGACATTAGAAACAATGCAAATTTGTAAGAATCAGAGTGGAAGGTATTCAGCAATGATTGTTATATTGTATGTTTCTGGCTTTAATGCAGTTGCTCAAATTACAGATATTAGCATTAAAATTGATCAAAGTAAAATTTTTAAACTTTAATTGCTACTTTCACAAAATTAGTAGACATTAATAATATAATCATCTTAGCTTTTCTGTGTATATGCTTGTATGATTTTCCCCCTTATTTTTTTCCTACTTTTTCTCCTTTCCCTTGACTCAATCGTTTATCCCTTATGTTCAGTTTCTTTCTGTGTTACTATACCTATTGTACCTTTCAGACTTTATTTAATATTTTAGGTTCTTACATTAGGAAGACAATATGATAGTTACACATGTGGGTCTGATCTATTTCATTTATGAGTACAGACTCTAGGTGCATCCTTTACTTATAAAAGCCTCAAGTATATCTTTCTTTGTAGCTGAGTAATACTCCATTGTATAAGATACCACAGCTTTTTTTTATCAATTCATCAGTTGATGGGCATTTGAGTTGTTTTCAAAATTTATCTTATGACAAGCTGTGCTGCTATAAACATGCATGCATGTATATCACTGAGTTATGATGTTTTCAGTTCATTTGGAAAAATATCCAGAAGGGGAATAGCTGGGTTGAAGGGAATTCTAATATTCTTAAAGATTTGCTGCATTCTTTGTCAGTATATAACTGAGGAATTTTGCATCTGTGTTCTTAGAGAGACTAGCCTGTAGCACTCCTTTCTGGTTGGGTCTTTCTTTGGTTTTGGTGTCAGTATAGTATTTCTCTCCAGCAATGAATTAGGGAATATTGATTCTCTTGCGGATATGTTAAAGAGTTTGAAGTGTATTTACATTAAAATATCTCTAAAGAATTCTAAATTTCTTGCAGAATTCAGCAGTCCATCAGGTTCTAGGCTTTTCTTCCCTAGTATGTTTTTTTTTTTGTCTTTTTGAGACAGGATCTCGCTATGCAGCTCAGGCTGGCCTTGAGCTCACCTTTGTAGCCCAGGCTGGTCTTGAACTCGCGTCGATCCTCCTGCCTCAGCCTCCCGAGTGCTGGGATTACAGGCGTGCGCCACCACGCCCGGCTCCTAGTATGTTTTTAATTGCGATTTCAATTTTGTTACCAGACATCAGGTTATTCAGAATTTTTATATCTTTTGATTTAGCTTTAGTAATTCAAATGTACCTAGAAATCTGTCCATTTCTTCTGCATTTTTTCACCCTATGAAATTAAAGATTTTTGAAGTCAGTATTGATGATCTCCTGAATTTCCACAGGATCTGTAGTGATTTCACCTTTTTCATTCTTCAATAGATGAATTTGAATCTTTGCTTTCTTTTTTCTTTTTTGTTATCAATATCCTTTTTATTTATTTATTTTTTAGTGTGACATTTTCAAAAAGATGATAGTAGTACATTTCCAATAATTTATACAATGCATATAGTTGTCCTTGCAGTAGTTATACAGAGCACAGGATGTAGACGTGATAATTTTTCTAATCATTGTGGGTACAAAAAATTTCTTTTCATTGAACTAAGAGAAAGTAGTTGTATATATAGTTCCGGATTCCATAATTGCAACGGATGATTGGCAGAATTGGCAATGTTGGAAGCTGTTGATTTAAGCCTTTTACAGCTCAGCATACTAATCTAGCTTTCTGTTTTATTCCTTGTGGTTAAACTTTTCTGCTGGGTGATTAAGGACAAGTCAAAGCAAGACTTGTGCAACAAAACATTCCTTTCCTTTTCATTTTTGGTTTGATGAGGTTGGCTAAAATTTTATCATTTTGTTTTTATTCCTTTCAAAGAACTGACACATCAATTCATTAATCTGTTTGTATTGCTTTCTTAATCTCTGTTGCATTCATTTATGCTCTAATCTTTATAATTTTTGCCTTTCTTTGATTTTGGGTTTAACTTGTTCTTCTTTTTGTAGATGCTTAAGGTACAACACAGTTGTTTATTAGTGCTCACTCTGTTTTACTCATGTGAGAATTCACTGCTTTTATTTGGCCTCTGACTGCCCTCATTGTTCCACATTTTCTAGTATGTTTCATCTGCTATTTCTTCTAATTACAGATCATTTTAATATCTTCTTTAATTTCATCTGTGATGTGTTGGTTGCTCAGAAAAGTGTTATTTAATTTCCATGTGTTTATGGAAATTTTGTGCTTTTGCTATTAATTCCAAGTTTCATTGCAGTATAAGTAGATAATATGCATGAAATAATTACAATTCTTTTGTATTGTCTTAGTTACGTTTTACTAGTTGCTGGGACAAATACCCAACACTCCAGATAAAGGAAGGAAAGGTTTATTTAGCTCGCAGTTACTGGAGGTTTCAGTCCATATTTGCTGGCTCAAGGCTGAGTGGAACAGAGCAGAGAGCATCCAGTTCATGGAGGCAGCACAGCAACAAATGGTGACAGAGACAACTGACCAACCAGGGCAACAGAGAGCAACAACGCAAGTCTCTCTCTCTTTATATTACATTCAGGCTCTCTGTCTCAGCCTATCCACCCTAGGCCATACCTATAATGCCAGAAGGACTCAGACCCATAATTCCATCAGTACTAAAACGCATAATCCCAGTGTGTCAAGTCCCAAACTCTAGAAGCCCCTGCCCCATGATTGCATGAGGCTTTGGGGGACAACTAGACATAAACCCTAACGTTCTTCCGCTGGACTCTCAAAGTCTCATGCACATCCCTTTAAGCAATAGACATTTTAGACATCTGGAAGAGTTGCCAAAATTCTAACAGTTTCAGCAATGCTGAAAAGTCCAAGTTCCAAGTTTCCTCCAACAACCAAGGCAAACTCTCAGCTGGGAACACCTGTATAAAAGAAAAGTTAAACATATTCAACATTGAAAGGTAAAAGATAAACATTACCAATCCAAAAGTTGCAAACAACAGAGTAATATAAAACACTGGGGCCAACACATGCCCAAAACCCAGCAGGGCAAACATTAAATCCCATAGTTCCAACTGGAACATCTAAAGCACTGTGCACTGAGTTGTGAGCTCTGCCCCTACACTACTCTTGGTAGTTTCCATGGCTTCTCTCTTAGGCCAGATTTGCTCCCTCTTTGCAGTTTCTTTTAAATGATCTACTTTTTTTGGCTTTCCCAAACTTCTGGGGTTTCCAATGAATAGGCTTCTCACTCTCTGATTCACTCACTTCCCTCTGAGGGTCACACTGCCTGGCTTCATAGGCCTTCTTCTGAAATTGAGGTGGAAGCCTTCTTAACCTCACAACTCCTGCATTCTGAATGCACCTAAAACCAATGCCACGTGGATGATGCCAAGGTCTTCTGCCAGCTGAAGCAATAGCCAGGCTTCCTTCTCTCTTGTCTGTAGGGGTTGAGGGTCTGGATTACTGAGCACTCTGTCCCTGATTCTGAGAAACAAATTATCCATGCTGATGCCACTTTAGAACCTGGTGTGGCTGCTGCTCCCATTCTGGTACTTGGGTCTCTGCAGCTTTATTCTCCAGGCAAAGCTTCTCTCCTTTGCAATTCTGTCGCCTCTTGTGATGCCCTTCAGCCATTCTTTTGATTCTCTAGTTCCTTCCCAGCAATGAAGATCCTTTCAGCTCGATCTTTGCAGTCCACAGCTGTTGTGGTGCTTCCTTCCTAACCAAACTCACAACATTTTAAATGATCCTGTTTGGCTCTTTGCTCTTGATTTTCAACATACATCTTGCTAAAATCCCCCAATAACAACCATGCTATCACCCCAACAGTTCGCTGCTTTGAAATATCTCTTGAAAGATCAATCAGTCCACCATGCTTAATCTCAGTCTTAGGCAAAGTCTCTGGGCATGAGCAAAATTCCAACAGACTTTCATCCAAACTATAGCACAAATCATCTGGAGTCCAACAACCAATGCTGTCCTTTTCCCAGTAGAAAACTCCTCAGCCTTGTCTTTCCTTCTGTCAGTCTTCTGGTCTGAGTTCTGACTAGAATCTCCCAAAGCTTTTCCAGCTCTTCACAAGTAGATGACCTGTACAAAACTTTCCTATCTCTTCCCATAAGCCATTTTCAAAAACTCACAATGCACATGGTCAGATCAGTTACAGCAACAACTAATCCACTACTGGTACCAAATTCTATCTTAGTTAATTTTTACTCATTTCTGGGACAAATACCTGACACTCCAAATGAAGGAAGGAAAGATTTATTTAGCTCACAGTTACTGGAGGTTTCAGTCCATATTTGGCTGGCCCAAGGCTGAAGTGGAACAAGGCAGAGAACATCCAGTTCATGGCGGAGGAACAGCAACAATTGCGACAGAGGCAACCAACCAACCAGGGCAGCAGAGAGCAACAACGTGAGTCTGTCTCTATGTCTCTCTTTATGTTACATTCACGCTCTCTGCCTCAGCCTATCTACCCTAGGGCACACCCATAATCCCATCAGTACTAAAACACATAATCCCAGGGGATCATGAGTCAGGTCTCAAATTCTAGAAGTCCCTGCCCTACGGTTGTATGAGGCTTTGGGGGGACAACTAGACATAAACGATAACATGTATTTACTTAAGCATGTTTTATAGGCTAGTATATGGCCCATTTTTTGGGAAAGTCCCATGTACACGTGAGGAGAATGTATATTTTGATGTTGACTGGAACACTGTAAACAACTGCTAATTCTGTTTGTTCACAGGTTTCTTTCAGTTCCAATTTTGTCTTTTTTTTTTTTTTTTTTGGGGGGGGGTCTGGTTGATCTATGTATTTGTGACAATGGGAGATTAAGGTTGCACATTATAATTGTGTTATTATTCATTTAATTTTTCATGCTTATCAATATTTGCCTTATGTAGTTGGATGCTCCCATGTTTGGTGTATACATACATATGATGGCTATCTCCTCCTCTTGATGTTCTCCCCTAAAAAGTGTGTATTGACCTATAGCTCTTTTGATCGTTCTGTGTATGAAGTTCACTTTATCTGCAACAGAATAGCTGCCCCTCTTTTATCTAGGTTCCTTTTGCATGGAAGATTATTTTCCAACCTTTCACTTTTATGAATTTCTTTTTGAGTTAAATATGTTTTCTTTCTTTCTTTCTCTTTCTTTCTTTCTTTCTTTCTTTCTTTCTTTCTTTCTTTCTTTCTTTCTTTCTTTCTTTCTTCTTTCTTTTTGTATTTTAGGGAAGGGTCTATAGGGTCTTCAGGGTCTCACTACTAGATTGGACTTGTAGTGATCCACCTATTTACAGCCTCCCAACAGCTAGGATTACAGGCTCATGCCACCACGCCCAGTCTCAACTGCTGGCTCAGTACACCCTGCGGGATAGGCAAGCGCAGCAGGCCAAAGGATCAAGCCCTTGACTCCTGCACCAGCTTGCAGGCACTTTAATCCGCTGAGCTATTTTGCATGGCATTGTCCCTACTATGTTTCTTAATTTTTCTCCTAGCTCTCTCTTCATTGTTTAATTCTTAAATTTTCTCTTTCCACTTAACTATATTGTATCTTTCCATTAGGATTTGGCACTCTCCTTGTCATTTTCTAATTCAGAAGTTTTTATTTTGTTTTACTTGTGATCTTTATACATTTTTGTAGTCAGCATTTTTATCTTTAGTGTCAAGGCTTTTCCAGCAAGGTTTGTTCTTTGGGGATGTATTCTTTGTGTCAGAAGTTCTTGGTTTGTGTCTGCCCTGAGATCCTATGTTTCTAATTAATTAAAAGTGAGATGTTCGTTTTTTTGTTTGCCTCAGTTCCCACACATTTGGTACTCGTATATGGTGAGGTTATTGTCAGTATTGTTACAGAAGTGATAATAACTAATTAAAAGAGATATGACATCCTACCTAAAATAGTATGATTAGCAATAACAATAGCAAGCACAGTTTAGAGATTGACAAATGGTGATAAATATTAATCATTGGGGCAAATGCTACAGTTATATAACCGAATCAATCGTAAATTGGTAGCTGTAGGCACAGTGTTTCCCCTTGTTAGACCAGTTTTATCTTGTGATGGGGAAATTTAAGAAAGATAGTGAATAGAACAAAGATAACAAAAAATATTAAAGTAGAAGCCAGGCTTTAGAATAAAAGATGATTATGCAAGTTTCATAAAACAGAGGAGAGCAGGAGAGAAAGGATGAAAGAGTAAGCAAGGAAATTATTGAAGTTGACCAGAAAAATTAGAGATCTTATCTACTTGCGAAAATATGTTTATTTCAAGAGAAGTAATTTGAGGAAAGGAGGGAAGAGGATGCATAAATAGTACAAGCATATTAGTAACCACAAAACTGATTTTCAAGATATGTCATTCTGATTCATTTTAATCATAAAGAAGATATTCATTTAGTTTTATAAGAAACAGATTTCTTGCCCCCAAATGATCATGACATTTGACATTACCACCAAAATATAAAAAGGGCTTTTGTTCATACTTATTATTGGTAACTTTAGTGGTTGTCAATTCTCTCTCTCTCCCTCTCTCTCTCTCTCTCTCTCTCTCATTCCTTCTTTCTTCCTTCTTTTGGGGCTTAAACTCAAAACACTCCTGACCTTTAAAAAAGTCAAGGAGACTGTTGTAGTTAGATGTGGTGGCACACACCTATAATCCCAGCACTTAATAGGCTGAAGCAGGAGGATCTCCACAAATTTGAGGCCAGCCTGGGTTGCATAAATAAGTTCAATGCCAGCCTGCACTACATAGTGAGACTCTATGTCCAAAAATATGATAAATTAAAAAAGCCTATAGTAAGTCTACTGAGTATGCTTTTAGAAGTGATTTGCTGTTTTTCTCTATAGATTTAAAGATTCTGTTGTTTCATTGGACTTCTGGGGTTATAACTATGTTTTGCAGTTTTAGCAGAAGTAGCCACCTACTTGTAGCCATGGCTTCCTGTGGGACCAGTGGAGCTCCCTGGACACCACCTGGATCTGAGAGCTGAGTCCGGCAAGTTGTGTTCTGCATCTGATTCCCCAAGTGGCCCTCAGGTGCCAGCTCCTCCTCCTCCTCAAAAATAAATAAATAAATAAATAAATAAATAAATAAATAAATAAATAAAATCAGTATTTGTCATGGTAGGGCCCTGCAGTGATTTGATAATTTGATTAGAGGATTTTGCCACTACAGTTTAATAAGACTTAGTCTTTGGTTACTTACCACTTTTTTTTCTTTTTTTTTTGTCTTTTTGAGACAGGGTCTCGCTATGCAGTTGAGGCTGGTCCTGAGCTCACTTTTGTAGCCCAGGCTGGTCTCGAACTCGCACCAATCCTCCTGCCTCAGCCTCTCGAGTGCTGGGATTACATGCGTGCACCACCACACCCGGCACTTACCGCTTTTTAGATGAATTTATACTTGACAAATATCTGAAGAAAAGTTAGAGAATATGAATGAATAAACAAGTGAAGAGGCATGCCTCGCCTGCATCTCACCGGTCCATCCCAGCCACAGGCCAGTTTAAAGTTAAGAGGTGCGATGGTGATGTCCTCAGGGGCAGTGCAAAAATTGTCCATGATTAGAAGACAGAAGGTCTGTAAGTGATGCATTGGGACCTGCGTTTCAGAAAAGATTCATGGAGAAATCCATTAAGCAGAACAGTTGTAGGTGTTTACATTTTGGAAAACAGTAAGATTGAATTTGTTTTCTGTTTCTTTTGATTTTTCTTTCTTTCTCACTAAGTAGTGCATAGGGTTGCCTAATTTTAAGCTGTAGACTGTCCTTCCCTAGACACATTATGTGCTAATGGCATGGAAATAAACTCCCATTCCCCTAATGTTTCCAGTCATGTTCTATTATGAATATTGACAAAAGAGGTACAGGGAAATAGTTCAGTGGCAGAAGTATGTGCTTGGCAAGCTCAAGGTCTTGAGTTCGATCCCTGGTACACAGGAAAAAAAAAAAAAAAGAAATGTGCTCATAACAAATATCTATAATCTAAAAAAAGAAAAAAACTGGTTATGCAATAAATAAAATAAAATGAAAAAAATAAGGTGGTAAAGGATAAAGGAAACCCATAACTCAAAGCCCATTTTGATAGAAGTAGGAGTGTTTTTTTTTTAATTGTAGAAACAGCACATGCTGTAACAAATTTTGAAAATTAAATAAATGTTAACCTATAATCACTCTTTCTAGTAGCAAATATTTTGTACATAGTATTTCAAAAAACCCAACAAATTTTACCCAGCAGTAATTGTACAATATCTATAATTTTGTATCATGATTTCCCACTTGTAATTATGAAAATTTTATACAATTTCTATAGTTGGATAATTATAATTTTAGTGAATGCTGCATTAAATGAATTAATCATGCTTTACAATTTATTTCCTAAGAATATACTTTAACTTGTAGTGAACTAAAATTTCTCATTTCAAATATATAAATACATTTAAATTGCTTTTCAAAAATGGTTTTAAAATTGAAGCTGTCACCGACATGTGTGAGAGTATTCCCTAGCTACTGTTTCCTTGTAAAGTTTTTCATGCTTTTTTTGTTTTCATCTTTCCCATATTTAAAGCTAGCATTTATTTTTAAAATGTGCTAATGCTTTTAGAGAGTTGTTATTTTATTATTTAACTTTTCATTTTATTTTTCAAATTTTTTTGAGACAAGGTCTCATTAGATAGTTCACACTGGTCTTGAATACATTATGTAGCCCAGGCTGGACTTAAACTGACAGCAATCCTCCTGCATCAGCCCCCTGAGTGCTGGGATTACAGGTGTGCACCACCTGTAAAATATGCTGCGCTCTTTTGCTATTTTCCTCAAATCTATTGTTACTTTCATTAGCTTAAAAAAAGAAAAGTTTAATTTTTTAAAATGTATAATTCATTGTATTTAAACATAAAACATTTTTAAGTAAGGCAACTGCACTCTAACGTGTCAGATATGAATGGAGATTTAACTTCTCTCACCCCTTAGATCACATGCTGTTGGTCACTAGTAGTCAGGGGGCAGGTGAGATGGTTCAGTGGTCTAAAGCATCCGCTTAGGCAACCTCAGGGATCACAGTTCAATCCCTGGCACCACATGCTGCACCAGCCCCACCCCCAAGGGCAAGCTGAGCTGGCCTATAATAATAAAAAAAAAATAGTGGTCATTAACTATCCTTACCTTTCTATGAATTATGTGATGTCTCATTTAGGATATACTAAAAAGTTCTGTGAAGAGTTTTCCTGTCTTTCCCAGTATTTATTTATTTATTTATTTAAAGCAGAATTGATTTATTGAGGGAAAGAAAGCTTCTGTCTAAGAGAAGGACTGGAAGAGGTTCTTGAGTGGGTGGTCCCTCTTTTCCAACATTTAAATAACTACTTTTAAATAAGAGTTTTGAGAATGGAAGTGGCATTTTCCTTTATTTTCCAGCGTTCTGTGTAGGATGCCTTCAGTAAATGTTTGTTATTGTTGACACTGAAATAAAACATGTAGAAGAGGAAACTGCTGAATGTTCCAATTGGTGCTCAGTGTGTACTAGCCTGACTTACATCCAGAACAACATATAATAAAGATTTTTCTAAAATTAAGTAACAAGATATCAATTATGTGATAATCTCTGAAATGCAAATGAATAGTTGCCTAATATGGAGATTACTTGGAGTATTGTGCATGTAATGGCTAGGGAAGAATACCTTTAGAGAATTTGGGAACGATTCTACTGAGCAGTTTAAATAATTAAAAAAAGCTTTGTGGACTTTAAGACAGATTATTACAGAAGGAAACCAAGGAAGTTGTCCAGTGAAGGCAGCTAGGAGTCACTAGTTTTACGTGAAACAAGACGAAAAACACTTGAGATTTTATTGAGTTTAATATTCCTAAGTATATATTAAAATTTTTTTCTCTTTTCATATGATATTCAACAGCAAAATTCTTCTTAGTGGAAAGTGAATTTTAACTCTGAGGAACAGAAAAATGAAAGAAAAATTGAAAACTAACACCTTTCTCCAGTTCTTCTGAAATATGAGGATGGTAACAAAGGAGGTAGGAGAGACCAAGCGTGCAAGCCCCGGGGAAAAGTAAGAAAAGCTGTTGGCGCCACCCCAGAGCAGCAGCGCTGATACTAAGCTGGCAAGAGACGGGTGTGTGTGTGTGTGTGTGTGTGTGTGTGTGTGTGTGTGTGTGTGTGCAGGGATGTGGGTGCATGTGCGCGCGTGTGTTAGAGTTCTGTTTGCTGTGCTTTCTTGACCCAGAGCTCTTTCTTCTGTGTTTTTTTTTTTTCCCCTCCCTTTTTCTCACGTTAGCATTTCCATTTGGCTGGACTTGTTTATTTCTTTGAACCCTTATTTTAAAATATCTTGCTGGGTGATACCAACTGTATGCAAATGATCCGCGAATTGGTGCCTCTTAGTTCTGCCCATTCAATTAACTTCAATGTCCCACGCGTTGCTTCGGGGATGCTTCCTGCAAAGCCCTACAGATAAAGCCTGTACTTTCCAGGCCAACTTCATTATTTTTCTCACCCTGCACTAACTACTCCTTTTGTATTCTCTTTCCTAATTAATAGCTTCAATATCCGCACAATCACTCAAGCAAGAAATACTGCCACTTCCTCAAGCGTCCTTCTGCCTCATCGCCCGTCTTCCTTTTCTGAAATCTCATTCTGCTCAACTTTATTATGGCTCCTGCTGAGATAGCTCTCTGCCTGCAGAGTAACAGGAACTTTCTGCTTTATTCGAATTCGTCTTGCCCGTTTCTGATACAGTCATTTTCTTACTAGATATATTATTATAAAATACACATCTGATTTCTAATATGAATAGTTCAATTTTATTTCATTTTTAAACTTTATTTATTTATTTATTTATTTATTTATTTATTTATTTATGTTATGGCCAGCTCAGCCTGCCCTAGGGGTGGGCCTCATGCAGTACGTGGTGCTGCGGTTGCCTAAGCTTAGATCACCAAGCTATCTCATCAGCCTGGAGTAGTTCAATTTTAAATAACCATTACCTTCACCCCCTTGTCTATGGTGTAAAGTTCAAAACTTATTTTTTTACAAATAGAGTACACTCATTTACCCACTCAAAACAAAATATACACTGTGCTATTTCTCTTTTCTAAATATGTTGTCAAGTATTAATTTTCTTTGACTATACAGTGAGCTCAAAACAATTCATCAAGGTGGTATTAATTGTTTTCCCTTTTTTGTTTTTTAAAATCTGGCAACACATTTTCTTCTTTTCTGCAAAGCACTGAATTATTTTGTAATAACAGTGTTTGTCTTTATAAGTTACAGAAACACAGCATAATTATGCACAGAGCCAATGCGACTTTGATACTCTTGCAGTTTCTTGAAACATCTATAGCATTCATCACAGTGGTTTGTGCAGGGCAGTTCAGCAAATGTCCTTTATCAAGTTTTCCTTTCTATTTACTTAAAATATGTTGCTTTGATCCCAGCTGTCGCGCATTCTTTGCTGTAAGTTTGACACTTCAAAGCTCAAATCTATGCCTGTAGAAAGTAAGCCCAGATGAAACAGCCATACACAATCATCACATGTGATTACTTCTAGAGAGGAAGTGCTGGAAGAGGTCAACTTTCCACTCTGTGATCCTCTGTGCACTTTACAATATTGTTCTAGTTCTTTTATGATAGAATGGAAACAAATGCAACCCATGAGTTCCAAACAGAAATTCAATCTCCTTTCTTGGAAGCCTTAAATACATCCCCAGTTCAACAAAGATGCTGTTTCAAGAGTACATCCTAAGAGTTGAGAACTGTGCATCTTCTCTGTTTGTAAATAAGTTTCATTATGTTGAATGCCTGTGCAATAGCTAGCAGAGGAGGGATTTACAATATCTCCTTGACTCTACACATAACCATATTTAGGGATTTGAAACAGAAAAGAGAGTATGGGCCAGGGATATAGCTTAGAGGCACAGTGCCTGCCTGGCCAGCGCAAGGCCCTGAGTTCAAGTCCTAGTACTTCTCCAAAAGAAAAGAGGGAAAAACAGAATAAATGTGACCTTTCAAATGCTATAATTTTCAAAAAAAATAAAAAAACAAATGCTATAATTTTCGAATATTTCAAATCATAGTCATTTTGGTTTTATCACTGAAATATCCTTGGACAAATTTTAAGATTTTTTTTTTTGTTAGCTCTTCCTACAACTGAAAAGAAACTAATGATAGTTAATAATATATTTCCCCAATGTACTTTGGGTCATTCACAATTTAAAAAATTAGTCATTAAGAAATGTATAATAATAAATCCCTCCGTAGTTTGAAACTAGAGCTTGTAATTCATGTTACACCCAATAGAATTAATGAGTCCTAAACTCACCGGACTCAAGTGCTGGCTTTGATGCATCTTATATATCATTTGTAACTTCAGGAACATGATCTTTTCTTTTCAACATCGGATAATTACAGTGTACACAATATAAATCATTCTTTTAATTTATTGAGCATGTTGAAAATTAAATTTCAAAGAATCCCTTGGTAGTGCAGTTTTACCAGACCGTGATTGTGAGACACAGAAATGGTTCAAGTATAGTTTTAACTTCTTAGAAATTGACATCACCTCACAAAAACAAGTAGAAAAAAAAGGAGAAAGAAATAAAGAAACTGGCAAACAGCGATGTTACAAAAAATGCTTGAGTATTTTTAGGTGTATACCATATGACCTAAGATGCAGATACTATAATCTTCCCCAATTACTATTTTAAAAACAGGCTGAATGTCAATTGTGTAACTTTTCTGTGGCTAAAAGTATTGTTTCACATTCTGTTTCTTTGCTATCCTAATTAAAACTTTATCTATTTAGTTTTTGCTTAGTACAGCGTTCATAGGGTTGCACTACGCAGATTGGACTCACAGTGATCCTCCTGCTTTCCGTTTCCCAAGTACTGGGATTGCAGGAATTCGACATCACACCCAATCTCAATCGCCATCTCAGTATGCCCTGGGGACGGGGCATGCACAACAGCCAGGGATGGAACCTGGTCCCTGAGTCTGCCTACATAGGTGCTTTAATCTGCTAAACTATGTGGCCAGCCTCTTTACTTTTACTTTTTAATTTATGCATTTGGTACAGGTTCTCACTGTGCAGCTTTGACCTGTAGTGATCCTCTTGTTTTCAGCTTCCCCAGCACTGACATTATAGGTGTGTGTCACCATGCCCAGAATGAGTGGCTGGCTCAGTGTGGCTGGGAGTGGAGCCGGCGCAGCACGTGGTGCTGAGGCTCGAATCACAGTCCTTGAGCTTGGCTAAGCAAGCGTTTAGTCTTCTGAGCTATCTCGCCAACCCTAAAATTTCAATTCTTTGAAGATAATTTCATTTAACTTTGAAGTGGAAAAAATCACATTGTAACTCCCTACTTTTCATTAACTTTTATTTGTTGCGCTGTACTTTTAATATTTCTACATTTTGGGAATAATGCAGAGTTTATCTAAATAAGTGCATTTCAATGTAAAATTTTCTATGCCAAATTGAACAAAATATTGGTATAGTTGTTTATTATTATTGTTATTATTATTATTATTATTATTATTATTATTAGACAGGGTCTCACTACATTGCCCAGGCTGACCTTGAGCTCAGTATACAGCCACTGCTTGCCTCCATCTCACAGCGATCCTCCTGCCTCAGCTTCCCAAGTGCTGAAATTGTAGACATGTGCCACCCCATGGAGAAATATAACAATGTAGATGATTACGTGACACTAGATATCAACACTATATGTTTTAGTAATTTAGTTTTGCATCTGGCTTATAGGATATGCATCAAAATATTTATCACGACAAAATATGACATAAAGATTCATTTGAGTTAAACTACACGAACATCAAAGATTTATCCAGCAGCAAAGTCTGCATTTTCTTCATGGTAAATACTTCTTACCATGATTTTTCATCAGCAAATATGACTTCAGTACAAAATGTGCCTCAGCTGGCTAGCATTTGCATTTTCTTTTAATTCTCTTGTTAAGACAGCATTTTCCTTATGTAGAAATTTTGAAAGCCTCAAGACCAAAAGAATCGGTGGTAGTTTCAGTTACTTGTCTTTTAAAATTTACACTTAATTTCCAGGGAAAAAATAAAACAAAAGACTACAATGTCATATATGGAGAAATTTACTTTTGCTTTTAAATCATACTCTTTGGTCATGACAGTAATTCTAGAGATCACCAGATGCATTTTCACAGCACGTGCTACTGCCAGGACCATGTAGAGACCATTGGTGTAGTAGCCCCACACTTAGTGCATTCTGTAATGCCTAAGTGACTGGGACCATTACTCTGTGTCTCTGAGGTTCAGCTTCATCTGGAAAACAAGTTGGATGAATTAGAGCAGAGGTCAATAACTCTTTCTGCAAAGGTCTACAGAGTAGTACTTTCTGCCTGGTGATGTATCAGCTCTCACTTTCAATTACTCAGTTATTTCATTGAAAAGCAAAAGTGGCCATAGAAACTCTTTTTTTTTTTTTTTTTTTTAAAAGAGGTAAATAAATGAATAGGAGAAAAGCTGCGCTAAAATAAAATGTTATTTGCCAAAAATAGCCTTCAGGCAGTTGTTTGCTGAACCAGGTTTCTCATTCTGGTTTGCTTTTCGCTGTAGGTTCTGGTATTGTGCATAAATACACTGTCTTTCCAAGAAGGTTAAGCTGTAGAATTGTACCACTGAGGAAGACTCCAAGATGTGATCTGATTCCTTTATCTACTTCAAACAGGGTTACATTTAAATCACCAGTGACGACTGCTCTCCAACTACCCGATGCCAGACTAGGATGAATCTCCCATTATATATTTTTTTTTTTCAAAAGTCCTTTTATGTTACATAATATATCTGAGGCTGCTGTGAGGCTTTAGAAATATCTTTAATAGTTTTAGATTGAATATCTTGCCATTTTTAAAATTGACTTTATACATCATAGAAGATAGAAAAATGATATACTTCTTTTCCATTATTCTTAAAGCTTTAAATCCTAGGAAACCATTTTTTCCTCTTAATGGAACTAAACAATATAAAATTTTTCTTCCATACAAAAATTGTCATGAATTGTATTCTCAGATTAGGTAGATAGATCTAATAGATCAAGAATTACAGCTCCTTTGTCAGCCTTTCAAGCTTTTTACTCTGTTTATCTTTTCTATTTAAATTATTTTATGAACTTTGAAAACAAAACATAAAAGGCATCCAAGACAATGTAGTAAGCAGAGATTTCATGCAGTAAAAATTACTGAACTAATTTTCTCTTTAAGAAAACAACATTTGTGGTAATTATTTCCTAATGATTTAAAATCATTAATATAATTAATTTTAATTCAAAGACGCAGTTATAGTTGTATGCCATTACATCAGTTAAAGTTAGCATTAATTTTATTTTATTTTATGCTTTTATAAATATATCAAAATTATTTGGTTCTTTTCTGTACATGGCTTTATATCCATAAATTATTTCTAATATTTATTATTATGTTGTTCTCATTAGCTGGATAAGTGCACACATAGACATATTTAATAGCAAAAGGGTCAAATTCTCCTTTAGATAGATCTCAAAATTCTTTAGGCCCACATCTTTGTGGAAGAACTGTAAAGAAACTGTCATAAAAATTAAAGGTTATTTTAAATCATTTCTACTTTCTTCTTCAAAAATTCCATTAAATGGGGCTGGGGAGATAGCTCCATGGCACAGTGCTTCCCGGGCAAGTGCAAGGTTGTGAGTTTGAACCCCGGTCCTGCAAAAAAAAAAAAAAAAAAAAAAAAAAAAAAAAAAAAAAAAAAAAAAAAAAAAAAAATTCCATTAAATGTTCACTCTACTGAAACTCAACTCAAAAGTCACAAGCTTCTGATAGTTAATCTTGTTAAGCTACGTTCAGGTCAACAGTGATTTTGGCTAGAGATCGGAAGACGTCTTCGTTGCGCAAGCGCACTGTCAGCGCCCTGCCTCGCTCACACGCAGCCTGTGCGCCAGCTCTGGAAAGCAGGTAGGCTCGTTTCAACATAGTCTCATCTGCAACGTTTTCTCACTGTCACCATCAAGTCAGTACCTTACCTAATGCCGCGTTGTGTGTGTGTGACACTTGGAAAACTTAAAATCACATCGGATTTGCAGATTTTTAAAATTGTTTTCTGTTTTCCCTAAACTTTCAGTTTGGTTCATGTTGTTCACGTTTGCACTGGTATTTTGAAGAACATTTTAAGTAGTCTTATAGCATGTAGATCTTAGTTTGGGTTTACCTCATTGTACTTTATACTTAGATTCAGATTATCTTCCTACTTTCTTCTCATCTCCCCTCCTCATCTGTCTGTCTTCTTATCAATTATCTATCCATCTATCCACGATCTATAATCTATCATCTTTTTCTTTCCACCATTTTTCTTCCTTCCTTCCTTCCTTCCTTCCTTCCTTCCTTCCTTCCTTCCTTCCTGTGGTGGGTCTGTCTGTCTGTCTGTATCACTTATCTTCCTATCAATCATCTATCCATCTATCTACGATCTATCATCTATCACCTTTTTCTTTTCTCCCTTTTCTTTCTTTCCTTCTTGCCTGCCTGCCTGCCTGTCTGTCTCTGTCCCTATCTATCTATCTATCTATCTATCTATCTATCTATCTATCTATCATCTATCTTGCTATCAATCATCTATCCATCTATCTACAATCTATTATCTATCACCTTTTTCCTTCCTTCCTTCCTTCCTTCCTTCCTTCCTTCCTTCCTGTCTGTCTTTCCTCATTATTTCTTACAGGAGTAGCATGAAAAAATACCTGCTATTCTCACTGAATGAACAAGGAGGCACACTGTATCAGTTTGTTTCATGAAGATGGTATTCTTATTAACTATGTATTTGTTACATTTCTTAACTGTGAAGGAAAATTTTATTTTTGTAATTAATAGGTAATCTGTGGTGAAGTGGCTTGTTCCTCAAAAAATTTTCACCCAATTGTTTAACCATTCTTTGATGAATTTTGTCCCGTTTTTGTTTTATTTTGTTTTTCAAGACAGGGCTTTGCTATGCAGTTGAGGCTGGTCTCGAGCTCACTCTAGAGCACAGGGTAGCCTTGAACTCACAGCAATCCTTTCTTTGTTTGCTGTATCGTTATTGTCTCAAGGGTTCCCTTTTAAAAGTGTACATGGGGCTGGGGAGATAGCTCAGTGGAATAAGTGCTCGCCTAGCAAGGACGAGAACCTCAGTTCAATTCCTGGTACTGAAAAAAAAAGAAACCCACTTGTTATGATGCAATGCTGTCACTATTTTGATGTTCAAATTATTCCATATTTGATTAGTAGAAGTCCCTTCAAGTTAACAGCTATGGGCTTTTGACATGACTTTATATTTGACATTACTTCACCCATTTATTTAAGTGCAGTTTACATGTGGAAAAATAAAAAGACTAGATTAAAAAAGTTACACAAGTTACATACACCCCAGTCTGTAGCAAATGGCTGTGTCAGATCACCTTACCATATCTCAGAAGAGTCTGTGGTTTACAAATTTCACAGCCCCATTAGTGTCTTCTATGTTGACTTCTAAAACATTGTGAGCTGGTTTCACCTGTTTTTGAAATGTGTCCTAAGAGAATTCTGTAAAATATGTTTGTTGGTTTTGATTTACTTTGCTTACTATATTTTGAGATTTATCAGGACCACTGTGCTCTTTCATTGTTAAAATCAATGTTCTATATTATCTAGTCCTTTCCATGCACTTGTCAATCAAAACAAAAAAAATTTAAGTATGTTTCCAATCCTCATATTTTTAATTCAAAGTGCATTTGTTTGCATATTATATTCCCAGTTATACATAATATGCAAATTATTTTCTTAATGTTCTTTGTTGTACTGGATGTCATTATATAGCAACTAGCTTGCTGATTTTCATTCGAAGATATTGAGTGAAAATATATGTAATATCTTACATATATTTTTATATATATACTTGATATGTACATATACTTTCATGTAGTTTCATACATTATATAAAATTGACTTTTCAATATACAGAAATATATCTATATATTTTGCAAATACTATTAAAATATATACAGAATCTACCAAAGAATGTATGCACATTTTGGAAAGAGGAAAACAATATGACATGTTGTCAACAGCTGGTGGTACCCTTGTCAGGACCCTAGAGGAGTTCATACATTGCAGAAAACTTGCCATATTGCCATCCTTAGAGAAGAAATTGAAGTTGCGGGTGCAGTGATCGCAAAGGCCTGGGTTACCCAGCATGTCACCTTGTCATCATGCTAGTAAGTGTTTGTATATGTGCTGCCGAAGCGAGCACAATGCTAGTAAGTGTTTGGAAGAACCTGGCTACCACTTTGAGCTCCTCTTATGACTGTAGAGGTCAACGGTAGCTTGTAGTCTTCTTATGATGTCTCAATAAATTTAGTATTGAAAATCAATACAAGATTTTATTTCCTGAAGTGTGTATACATTTTTGTCAAACTGGATGTATCTCCATATATTTGATGAAATTATTTATTTATTAATTTATTATTTTTAATGTATTTGGTATGGAGTCTGATCATGCAGCTTGGACTTGTAGTGATCCTTTTCTCTGCCAGAGCTTGGATTACAGGTGTGCACCACCACACCTGATCTCAGTGGCCAGCTCAGCACACCGTGGGGCAGGGCTGGGACAGCACATAGTACCAGGGATTCAACCCTGGTCCCTATGCTTGCCTAAGCAGGCACTTAGTCTTCTGAGCTATCCCCACGGCCCTTGGTGAAATTATAGACAACACATATTTTTGTTGGGTATAGTTTTGATGCAAAGTCGTTAAATCATAGAACATAATAACATATGGTAACTTCAGCGAAACAAAATGGAAAATGGTTTTCTAATGTCATATTGTTCCAAGGAATTCAACTATTCAATATATATATTTTTTTAATCATACAGTGTCTTGCTATATACCGAAAGGTACCCTGAATTCATAGCAATCCTCCTGCTTCAATCTCCAAAGTGCTGGTGTTATAGTCCTGCACCACCACATCTGGCTTCTTTAACATTCTTGTTTCATTTTTTAAATAAGTAATGGGGATTGAATGCAAAGCCACTGAGCTACATTCCTAGCCTTTATTTTTTTCCTCTCTCTTTGTTCTTCTTCCCTCCCTCCTTTTCCAATTCCCTCTTCTTTCTTCATTTCTCTCTCTCCCTCCCTCCCTCCCTCCCTCCCTTCTTCCCTCCCTTCTTCCTTCCTTCCTTCCTTCCTTCCTTCCTTCCTTCCTTCCTTCCTTCCTTCCTTCTTTCTTGAGGGCCTTACTAGCTTATTCAGCTGCACATGCTGGGCTGCAGCTGTCCCTGCCCTTCCTCAGCTTCCCACGTTGCTGGAGGCACAGGTACTTGCTCCCATGCCTGGCTCATCCACATTCTTGCTAGAGCTTGGCATTTTGTATTTACCCTTTGGACACTTGATGACTATATAGTAAAATTTACTAGTGCTTTCCTTTCAGTTTCTCTTATGAACAATCAAGTTTTCATACATTTATAGGTATTTGAATATTCTTTTTTGATTTATAGGCTGTGAGATCTTGTGACTACTTTTGTTAATACTCTTCAGTCTAAATAAACACTTCGTTCATTCATTTTGAGTGTCAGGTATTTGTCCCCAGCAATGACAGAAGAGTAACCAAGACAAAGGTAAACCAAAATTCAATGCCTAAACAGGTGGAAGGCAGAAGTCGCCTCCTGCTGTAGTAGGAAAGAGAATAGGCTAGGCCGTTTTGTGTGCTCAAGTTAAGAGAATGTCAGTTAGAGGAGCTCACTGTATATGCAAGTGAAGAAGTCAAGTATGCACTAATATGAATCAGATTTCCTGTAGAGGTCCAGGTTGAAGATACAACTGTGGCAGTGTAGCAAGATATTTATTCTAAAATCATGGGGAGCCGGGCGTGGTGGCTCACGCCTGTAATCCCAGCACTCGGGAGGCTGAGGCAGGAGGATTGGTGTGAGTTCAAGACCAGCCTGGGCTACAAACGTGAGCTCAAGGCCAGCCTCAACTGCATAGTGAGACCTGTCTCAAAAAGACAAAAAAAAAAAAATAAATAAAATCATGGGTTAAGAAAACAGAAGAGGTTAAGGATTGGTTATTACATGGTGCTGAAAATTTTTCATTAAATAACAATTCAGTTATAAAAGTACTAGGATCAAAGAATTCTGCTTTGAAAATATGCATAGCGGTAGTCATTATTTATTTACATATTCCAAAATATGTATCACCCATTTTATAGATGGGTGAAAACTGACGCTCCTTTGTGCTTACATTTCAACTATGCTATCTCATGCTTTTCATACCACATGACACTAATTTTCTCACCTCCAAATTCCTTTTCAGCAAGAAAATCTAATAAAACTTACACACTTAATAACTTTTTCTGACTTGTATTACATCTAGTTTGTGATCATCTTCTTTCTTACATTGTGAAACCACTTTTATGTTGAACAAATTTTTTTAAAGCAGAAAGTTCTACACAATGAACTCCGTCCGTGGTGCGAAGAGTCAGAGCCTACTTCTGCACAGCGGATGTCATAAAGGCACATAGTCCGTACCTGGCGAATGCTTCCCGCCAGTTCTGTGACCAGCAGAAATGCAACCAGGAATGCTTGGCTCCTGACAAAGGGGGTGTGGCCAGTAACGCAGAAGGGGTTCAAAGCGGGTGGAAAGGGTAACTGTTGATGGAATTATTTTGTCCATTTGTTGAAACTGTCTAGAGTGGGATTTTTAAATTAAATACCTAGCTCAGAGGTAAGTTTTAATAGAGCTAGCGAAGATATCTGGGTTTAGAGTATGACACCAGTTATGTGAGGAACATATTAGAAACACACTAAATGAGGTAGCGAGGCCGTAAAGTGTCAGCATTTGGTGCCGGGCTTCTACATTCAAATGTGGGCTGTGAAATGTATTAGCTCCATGGCTTGGGACAAGATTCTTGCCTGGCCATGCTTTATCTTCTTTTGTAAAACTGGTTCAAATTGTTACACTACTATGATTAGAATGTCTTAAAACTTGCATTGTAACTAGCAGTCACACAATCCTTGGCATACTGTAAGCAGTAAAGTTTTTCTTTGTTTTGTTCCTTTAGATAAAGCCCCACTATGCAGTGCAGGCTGACCTTGAGCCTTCTTACCTAGCTTAGGTTAACCTTGAATCCTCAGCCTCACAAGTCCTAGGATTACAGGTATGTGCCACCACACTTGGATGTAAGATTTTATTATTAAAATAAAGTTCAAAGCAATGAAAAATATTCTAGTTTTCTAGTATTCTTTTGTGGCTAAACACACATTATTTTTGTTAAGAAGTGTTTGAGGAAAGCCTGCAAAATCCATGACCATGACTCATGCAGACGACTGTCACTGACAAAAGTTCTGCAAAACTCTGTACATAATCGCAAGGCAAATCCTGAGGGGACCTGACTGACCTTGTCAGATACAAAACTTACATTTTTCATTATATAGCTCTTGCTTTAACTTGGTCTTAATCATCCAGCAGAAAAGTTTAACCATGAGGTATAAAAAGTAAAGCCATATTAACATGCTGAGCTATAAAAGGCTCAAATCAACAGCTTCTGACATTGCCAGTTCTGCTGATAACCAACTATTATTATGGACTATTGGACTATACATACAGGCACTTTTTCTTAGTTCAATGAGAAGAAAGTACTGTTTAGAAAAGTTATCATGTCTGCATCTTGTACTATGAACAACTACTATGAATACAACAATATACATTGCATTAATTATCTTGGCTGTCCTAACATGTTTCAAAGCTGTCTCATTGTTATTTCTTTCTTATTAAAATTAATAAAATTTAAAAAAATCTGTCTGTGCTACTTGTTTTATCATTAACCCAGCATCATTCAGTAATCTGTCTCTCCTTCTGCCAGGCCTTATTATGAACTCAGACAACAGTGTTTATTACCTACTGCCTGTGTGCAGGTGGAAAAAGGAGTATTTATTAAAAGTCTACTTTCACATTGTGCCATTTCCTCTAAATGCAGTAAAAATGATATTGTGAAATAAAATTATGATTTATAGTTGTGTAATAATAGGAGTACGAGGGCTTTGGATAACACCCTGCAGAGTGTGAGTTCCTATTCATAATTGATGGTAGACATATTCTTCCTATTAGCACTTAGAATGATATTTCTCAGACCAGTTAGTAACATTATACTGTCCAGGTGTAATGCACTCGAGACTAAGATATTGATCAGCTCTGTTAGGTTTTCATTCTCTGCAAGCAAAAGTGTCTGTGGTCAAGGACCTCCTCATTGTTGTCTGTTGTCCTACTTCATCATTTCAAGAATCGTTGAGTTCGAAGATATGCCGTGTCAGCCAGGTGCAGACGGATATGTAATGAGGCATGCTAGGGCAAAGGGCTTTCTGAAAAGCTCTTTACAAGTGTTTCCCAATCACTTTTTACCCGTATTTCATGGGCTTTATTCAGTCCAGTGGCTGAGACTTACTTTGAGTTTTCCTGATCCACTGTAGGTGCTTTATGAATGTTACAATAAATGAGATCTTCACGAATTTTCTTCACATAACCCAAAAGACCTTCATTTCAGCTTATGACTAGTGGGTATGCTGTAAAGACTCTTCTTTGCTTTTTATTTTGTATAAGAAATGAAACCAGTGCCCATGGTTCTTGCTTCCTCGCTCCTGAATTAGAGATAAATCTGTGGCTGAGATTTGGCCTTAAAAATCAAGCTGTTGCCTATTTTTTTTGTTTTGTTTTGTTTTGTTAACTTTAAGAAATACATATTTTTATTTTTATTTTTATTTATTTTATTTTATTTTTTTTTTGTCTTTTTGAGACAGGGTCTCACTATGCAGTTGAGGCTGGCCTTGAGCTCACTTTTGTAGCCCAGGCTGGTCTCGAACTCTCACTGATCCTCCTGCCTCAGCCTCCCTAGTGCTGGGATTACAGGCGTGAGCCACCACGCCCGGCCAAGAAATACATATTTTTAAAGAGTATCTTGGAATATGAATTTAAAAAAATAATTCTAGTTTTTGCAATTCATAGGTAAACTCATTACTTATGTCTAAACTCTGAAATATCTGATTACAATTTCAGGAGAAATTTTAATTTGATTTATTTATTTATTTATTTATTTATTTATTTATTTATATTTAGGGGAGGGTCTATAGGGTCTATAGCATCTCACTACGCAGATTGCATTCTTAGTGATTCTCCTGTTTTCAGACATGTTAATATTCTGCATGTACTTATTAGTCATTTGCACTTCTTTTGGAGAGTATCCAGAATAAATTGCCGCTTTTTATGAGTTTTTGTTGTTGTTGTTATTTATTTATTTTTATGGCCGGCTCAGCCCGCCCTGAGGGCAGGGCTGGCGCAGCACGTGGTGCTGGGGATTGAACCGCGGTCCCTGAAGCAGCCCAAGCTTTCCTAAGCAGGTGCTTTAGACCACTGAGCCATCCTGCCAGGCCCTTTATGAGTTTTTTTACTTTGAGATTCTCTCCCTGTCTCTGTCTCTCTTGCATTCTTTATATATTCTAGATATTAGTGCTTTTGTCTGAAGCATATCTGGCACATTATTTTTATGTTGCTGTAAGCTATTCTTTGTTAATTCTTCCTCTTGTGCAGAAGCTTTTACATTTGATAATTATCCTATTTGTTGATTTCTGATGCTATTTGTGTGTGTGTGTGTGTGTGTGTGTGTGTGTGTGTGTGTGTGTGTGCAACTGGAGTTTTGCCCCAAAAGTCCTTGTCATGCATATGATTTCAAGACTTTTTACTCAGTGCTCACACAGCTGATTCTTTCTGTTTTAAAATTTAAATCTTTGATACATTGGATTTTAGCTTCATACCTGGGCAAGATACACAGTCATCTGCATGTGAATAGCCAGTCTCCCAGAGCACTTCATGAAGAAGCTGCCTTTCCTCCAAAGTGTGCTTTTGGCCATTTGTCAATGATTAGATGGCTGAATGCACTGTAATTGCTTCTGTACCCTCTGTACTGTCCTATACACCTTTTTTTTTTTGGTGACAGTATCAGCCTTTTTTTTTTTATGATTACAGTTTTGTAATATAGCTTGAAGCCCATGCCTGTAATTCTACCTGCTTTGGTGTTGTCCACGACTGTTTTTAATGTTCTGGGTCTCTTCTGAGTCTCTTCTGAGTTTCTTCTGGGTCTCTTCTGAATAAAATTCTTTATATTAATTTTAGGATTGTTTCCTTTAGTTATATGAGGTTGTGTTCTTTGTATGCTGATGGAAATTAGGATAAATTTGTACATCAATTTTAAAACAATGCCATTTGGGGGCTGGGGAGATAGCTCAGTGGAATAAGTGCTTGCCTAGGCTCTTCTTTTATCTTATCTGCCAGGTTTATTTATTTATTTTATTACAGGAAATTTTAAATTTTCTGTTATTCAATTATTTAGTGTTTGAAAATCTTCTTGGTTCAGTTTTTGTAATTCATTTAAGATTTTTGAATTTATTTTTAAAATTTATTTATTTCAATCAGATATTATTGACATATCTTAGATATATATGATGATCACATTAATTATAATCATTTATTCTTTAATTTGTTGAAGTAGAGATTTTCAAAGTAGTTTCTAATGATACTCTGGAATTTTTTTTTTTTTTTTTTGAACTGGGAATTGAACTCAGGTCCTTGTGTTTGCCAGGCAAGCGCTTGTTCTATTGAGCTATCTCCCCAGCCCCAATATTCTGGAATTTGTTACTGTCTTTTCATTTCTAATGGTATTGGCCTGAGTTCTGTCTTTGTTTCTTTTTGCTAAGATTAGTTGATGATTTGTCTATTTCCTTTATTCTTTCAAAGAACCAGCTCTTTAATACATTGGACTTTACTCTGTTTTTTTTTTTTTTTTTTGACTCAATTATATTTATTTCTGCTCTTGTTCTCATAATTTCTTTCCTTCTGCTAGCTTTGGATTTTAACTTTTATTGTTTTTCTAGGACCTGGAAACTCATCACTAGGTAATTTACTGAGCTCACTATTTTTCTGATGGATTTATTTTCCTCTTAGGACTAACTTCTTTTTATTTTTAATTCTAAAGAGGAAAAAGCCCAAAACAAATAACAAGAACAAAAAAAAAAAAAAAAAAAAAAAAAAAAAAAAAAAAAAAAAAAAAAAAAAAAAAAAAAAAAAAAAAAAAAAAAAAAAAAAAAAAAAAAAAAAAAAAAAAAAAAAAAAAAAAAAAAAAAAAAAGCAACACAGAAAAACAAAAATGGAAAAAAACAAAAAATTAACAATGGTTGTTATGTACTGTTATCAAATTTATTACTCTGATTATGAGATATAGGCATGTAAGATTACTCAAGTAATTAAACATTAACTCTTACTTTCACTAAACATGAACATTTTCCTTGTTCTTTTTACTTTTTAAATTTAATTTAAAAAGAGAATAAAAGTAATGGACCAGACATTAGAGATGAAATGCACTTAAAAGGACAAGATGAAATGTATTTAACCATGGTTGTTGCATTGTTCCTTGTCATGGAAGTATTTCACTTCTCCTTGAAACTTGAAAGAGAGTTTTGCAGGGTATAGCAGTCTTGTATGGAACTTGTTTTTATGCAGGAGTTGAAGTACTTTGCTCCATGCTCTTCTTGACTTGATGGTTTGTGAAGAGAAATCTGCCATTATTCTGATGGATTTTCTTTTCTATTTCCTTTCTGTAGTGGCTTTTAGTATCTGTTCTTGTGCTGGGTGTTTCGGGTCTTCATTATTATATGTGTGGATGTGTTTTTAATTGGGTTGATGTTATTTGGAATTCTATATGCTTTAGTTATGAATGTCAGATTGTTTTCCATTTTGGGGAAGTTTTCTGGTATTATTTCTCTTATCCTTTTTATATCACTTGTATTCACTCATTCTTTCTCATTAATGCCTATTAGTCTCACATTGTCCATCTTTGCATCATCCTGCAGCTGTTAAATTATTTTTTCCTCCATCCTAGTTGTTTTTAAGAGTTTTTTCTTACCTTTTCACTAGCTGCAGTGGTGTCTTCATGATCTGAAACTCTATCTTTGCTTTCACTGAAGTGATATTTCCAACTTGTGATCGAGATATAAGTTCTTTCTTATCTCTTTGAATTTGCTTCATGTGATCTATTTCTTTCCTATATTGCTCATTCAAGGTTTCCATCATTTTTCTATCCTCCTCTAATTTTTTATCAGTATCTTCTTTAGAAGCACTTATTAATTCTTTCTTTACAACCAGCCCTTAGTTTTTACTTCAGAGATTATTTCTAATCTGATTTCCTTTATACTTTTCTGCAGTTGTTTCTTTACTTCAGATGCTAATAATGCAAAGATTTCAGCTTTGTGATTCCCAGTTTTTTTTTATGCTAGTGTTTCCTGCATTTGTTGTAGGTAGACTCAGGGCCTGAGAGTACACTGTGCTCTTTCTCTTTGTCATTTTATATAGCACTGTCCTTTAACCTTTGGTGTAGAGCTTTGGTGCAGTTATAACCTTAGTACCTACTACAGATCTTACCCAAGAGAGATTTTATGATTAAAGCACTGATATGACTTTATATTTATAGACATACATTTAGGAACACTAGTAATGGGTAGTGATATTTAGAAGTTGAGAAACTTTCATAACTATTGCGTTTGTGTTTTTGATTGTAACAGCAAACATGTCTGTGTAGCTAAGCAGATACATGGGATTTTTTTTTTTATGGCCAGCTCAACCTGCCCTGAGGGTGGGGCTGGCACAGCATGTGGTGCCGGGGATTGAACCATGGTCCCTGTGACCTCCTAAGCTTTCCTAAGCAGGCGATTTAGACTGCTGAGCCTTCCTGCCAGCCCCCAAAATGGGAATTTTTATTTAAGTTAGTTCCCCTAAGTTCTATCTGATCACATCCCCTTGATGTTCCTGTGGTCTTCCAGGCAAACTAGTTCACTAGTTACCTGTTGCCCCCAACTCTGTTAAGAGAGAAAGAGAGAGGAGCTCTCATAGATTGAGGTCTAGCAATGTGTCAGCTTTCTGGGTCCAGACCTGTGAAGTTTAAATTTGTCCCGGTGTGCCTGGCTTGGATCTGGGTGCTATGCTCAGCTTCTTCCTGCTGCAGCCCATGGAAGTGAACCCATTGTTCACTCCTCTAGCAATTTGTTCAGCTCTTGGATTAGCCAGGTGGTTCTGGCCCCTAGCGTCTCTGCAGCGCCTTTAACTAGGGAGTTTCAAATCAGGCTTGTCTGATAGAGGAGGTTCCTGCAAGTGTGTGAGTGGTCCCACACACACACACTGGGCCTGGGCTTGGGCTAGAGTTGTCTGTCTGAAGATGCCAGTGGAGTGGAACATCTCACACACATGTCAGGCCTAGGCTGGGTCTGGGGCAGTCTGGCGAGTGCAGAGGAAGGGCTCTCATACACATCAGTCCTGGGCTGGGACTGGAGGGTTATGTATTCTCTTATTGTGGGCTAGTTATCTGCTACTTTCATTGGTTTGAAGGTTTTCTTCAACTCAGGCATTTCTTTTTTGACCTTTTATCAAGACATAGGGTATCAAGGTCAGTAGGGATAATCACATTAATGTTTATCTGATCTTTTATGTACAATAGGGAACTTACTGCTACAGATAATATGGTACTTTGTGTAGTGTACACACAAATATCACCAAAGAACATCTAGAACTACTAAGCACATTCAGGAATATATCAGGATACAAAATCAAATCAAAACAAAACAATCAATAATGTTCCTGCATGCCACTAGTAAACTTAATGAGAAAGCAGTTAGGAAAATAATCCCACTGAAAGTAATATTAAGAAAAAAAATAAGTACTTAGAAATTCAACTAAACAAGGAATGACCACGCTCTACAATGAAAACTACAGGATTCTGAAAAGGCAACATCAAAAAAGCAATCAGAAAATGGAAAGAGATCTCCTGACCGTGGGCAAGCATAACCAGTATTCTCAAAATGGCTAATCCAAAACTAAAATATAAACTAGATGAAATCACACAGTAATAATATTCCTCACAGAATTAGGGGAAACAATCTTTAAAGTCATATGAAACCGGAAGAGGCACAGAATGACAAAAAGAATGCTGGACAACAGGACTGAAGTAAGAGGCAAAATAATTATTCTGATGTCAGTATGCACAAAACCAAGTGACAAAGGTAGCATGGTATTTCCACAAACAGTTATGTGGAATACTGCAACAGAATACGGGTTTCAATAACAACCTGAGACACAAATTGACAGTTAACAAAGAAGCCAAATACATATTCTGGAGGAAAGAATGCTTTGTCAGCAAATGATGGATAGAAAACTGGCTGTACGCATGCAGAAGACTTAACCTAGACTCAATATTTCTTCATATAATAAACTGAAGTCAAAATAGATCACAGATCTGAATATTAATATAGAGACATTTAATCTGCTGGACAGTGAAAATTCCTGAAAACAGATGCAAGCAAGGATTTTTCTGAACAGAACTCCAATTTCATAAAAAATAATATCAAGAATAAACAAGGGAAACTGTGTCAAATTTAAAAAAGATCTGCTGAGCAAGGGGCACAACCAGCAGAATAAGGAGACAAAATACAGAATGGAATTCTGTATTTCCATTGGTAGCTACCCCATCTACTCCAGAATAAGTACTGCCATTAAGAAATCAAATAGTAACAAAGGTTGGCAAGGTTTTTGGAAAAAAGGAACTTTGTACATTGTTGGCAGCAATGTGTACTAGTATATCTACTATGGAGATTTCTTAGAAAAACTAAAAACAGGAATTCCATTGCACTCAGATAGTTCCCTTACAGGTATCTTCCTAAAAGAGTCAACAACATCATACTACAGTGTGACATGCATATAAACCCACGTGTTAATAACAGCATGATTTATAATAGCATAATCTTGGGGGTGTCTTATATATGTATCCACAGATAAGTTGATAAAGAAAATGCTCTTCCTACACAAGAGGATTCTACTTAACCACAAAAGGAAACATTTTCAAGGAACTAAGACGTGCCATAGGTGGAGAAGTCTAATAAAAAGAATTAAGATGTGTTGAGCATATGCCATTAGTCTCCATGATAGGTGTAATTGTTATGTACTGGAAAACTGCGCAAGTGAACAGAGATTAAAAGAGAAATGCTAAAAGGAATTCTTCACACTGAAAAAAAGATGCTAACATATAACACAAAAGGCTAAAGGCATAACACTAACAGGTAAGGATAAGTGGCCTAACAAATTCAGCATGCTTTATAAATGGGAAACAAACCATTTGTAACTTTATTAGGATAATGAGAAGAAAATAATTGAGCCAGGCATTGTGAAACACACCTGTAATCTCATACCTGTGGCATTTTGAGAGAGCAGGATCTCACTGTCAAGAACAGCCTAGGGCCGGGCGTGGTGGCTCATGCCTGTAATCCCAGCACTTGGGAGGCTGAGGCAGGAGGATTGGTGTGAGTTTGAGACCAGCCTGGGCCACAAAAGTGAGCTCAAGGCCAGCCTGAACTGCATAGCAAGACTCTGTCTCAAAAAGACAAAAAAAAAAAAAGAACAGCCTAGGGAATTCAGATCAAGAAAAAAATAGAACAGTTTAGCCCAATGCAAAAGCCACGAGTTTAATGTTTAATGTTGCAAAGAGATAAAATATTTAGGGGCTGGCCAGAAAGCTCAGCAGTTTAAAGTGCTTGCTTAGGTAGACTCAGGGGATGGGAACTGGATTCCATCCCTGGGGTGCACTGAGAGGGTGATTGAGACTGGCTGTAATCCCAGCAATTGGGAGGCTGAAACAGGAGGGTCACTACAAGTCCGATCTGTGTAGTGTGAAAATGTAGACCCTATAGTAACTGCATTTAAAAACTTAAAATACTAATACAGTAATAATAATATGATAATTTGTTAAAGAATAGGAATCATCAAAGCACAAGCATTATAACATCAAAAATAATTGGAAACAGGAGAGAATAAGGGATGAAATAACAATAAAAACGTGATATGAGTGTGTGCTGACTTCCTACATTGGAAGTAATTCTTATATGTGTACTGCAAACATACTAATAAAAATTTCTTAAGGCTCCAAATGCAAAATAAGAGCAAAGTGATTTGTTTTTCTCCTTTAGCCATAACCAAAACTTAAATTTCTCTGGCCTTGGCAGCACATATCTGCAAATCAGAGCTATTTCTTTGGCTGAGACAAGAGAATCCAAAGTTGGAGGCGAACATGGTATCTTAGAAAGGTCCCTTTTTCATATCAAAGCATAAATATATCTGAGGATGCTCCCTGGTTTCAATTTCTAGTTCCAAAAATAAGCAAACATACAAAACACAAGTTTTTATCAGAGATACTTTAATTCTAAGATGTTCCCTGTGGGCTTCATGGCAACTGAAAAGGTAAAAGCTTCTAAGAGCATGAAATATCTGTACTTTTTAACAAGCTCGCACAGAAAATAACTTAGTACTGTGTCTCAAATACAAACTAAACCCAAAATTAGAAGCAAAGATGACTTGTATACAAATAAATGATATAAAATATTTAAAATATAAAAGTTTATTGAGAGATTTTAAAGTGAAAAACAAAACTGACAAGCCTTTAGTGAGTCAACTGACCAAAACGAAAAGAGAAGTTATTTATTTATTTTTAATTTTTTATTTCATTTATTTATTGTTTCAGAACCTTTGTTTGTTTATTCACTCATTTTTATGGCCGGCTCAGCCCACCCCAAGGGCAGGGCTGGCGCAGCATGTGGTGCCGGGCATTGAACCATGGTCCCTGAAGCCGCCCAAGCTTTCTCAAACAGGCGCTTTAGGCCACTGAGCCATCCCACCAGGCCCCAGGAGAAGTTATTTAGAGATGAAAAAAGGAGGTGATTTAGCTGATACCATAGAAGTACAAAAGATTGCTAAAGACTGCACAGTATAATTGTACACCGCCAGCAATAGCAAATTGGACACCCAGAAGCAGTAACAAAGTTCTTGAGCATACACAATGCACACAAGATTGAATATGAAAGAAACAAAAAGCAAAAAGTAATTAGATTAAAACAATGTGGTGGGTTACCAACTGGTCATAAACTTGTTCAAACAAGCTGAGCTGACCCAGCATGGTGCTGGGTGCGGGAGACCCACTGGTGTATTGTTGCCAATGGCACAAGAGGCAGAACTACAGAAACTGCTCAGACGCTGTTAGGAAAACTCTTGGGAGAAGGTTTTGGGGAGCTGCTGGAAGATACTTGTTCTTCTGGGTTATTCTGCTGTAGGGTCTTGTCCTGCTGGCTTTCCTGATGAACTTAAGTACTATCATCAGAGGTGGAGCTTGGACCTTCATTGTCAGAGAACGGCTGCAGTTTACTGTGTGGGAGCTCTGCTCCTTACCTTGAGCATTACTTCCTGGCTTCAAGAGGGAAAGATGTTGCACCATTCAGCCTTCTGGAGAAGCCGGTCGAACTGGCTTTTCTGGGAATTCAGCTTCCTTCATCATCAGAGGAGTTTAGGGCCTCACTGTTACTGAGGATGCTGTGCTACCTTTGGGAGAGCATTGTTTCCTGGCTGTGATTCAGATCCCTTAGCCAGTTAGCACAGATCTTTTATCCTGCTGGCACAGATTTTCTAGTTCCACCACTGATCTTAGGCCTTCCCAGAGCAGATGCATGAAAAAAGTCTACATGAGACATTGTCACGGGTTTTAGTCCTTGAGCTGGACTTGTGGGGGAGGCATTGTTATGAGTCCTAGGTCTTCAGTTGGACTTGCAAAACATTGTGGGATGTGAGATCTTTAATGTGTGGAAAGCTTTGCTGCACTCTCTGTATATGATTATTTGGGTGATTCTTTATAAGACAATCTTATAAAATATGTGTCCCATGTTGTATTGCTCCCCTTGCAAAAGCCCAAACAACAGCATGTAGTAATAAAATGTTTACTATTAAAAAAAACCCTGAAGACATAATGGCTTTACTCTTGAGTTCTATAAAACATTTAAAGAATAATTACTATAGGTACTTTTACAGACTATTCCAAAAAACTAAAGAGGAATTCTTCCAAATTTGTCCCTTAAAGTCTGTACTACTTTAAGACAAAACAAAAACACTCAACAAAAGCCACAAAAAGAAAGTTGTAGAGCATAGTTTCTGATGAACATAGACACAAAAATCTTCCACAAATAGTAGCCAAAAAATTCACCAGTACAGCATGATGAGTGAGATTTATTTCAGGAAATAAATTTAATGTATATGTATTTAATGTATGTGATTCAGTAAATTTAATGCAGATTAATTTAATGTATATAGATCTATAAATATGATACATCACACAGAGAGAATGAAGTACAAATACATGTGATTTTTTCAACAGCTGTGGAAAATATTTGACTGTATTAATGATAGCTTCATGAAAAAACTATGAACGAATTAACTGTAGAAGAAGCATACTTGAACAGAAGATCGTATGTAATGAATACAAAGCCAACATTGTATTAGATGGAGAAAAGTTGATGTTTTTTTCTCGAACATTTGAAGCACAGGAAAAATGTATGCTTTTTCCATTACTGTTTGTTTTTCCCACAGTATGTAAAATCAGATAAATTTTACTAGAAACTGTAAAACTCAAATTAAGATTGCACATTGTTCCAAAAGATCCTTCCCAACAGCCTTCAGGGAATCTTCAAGAGAAAATATGCAGCATCATGCTGGGTATGGCTGTTTTATTTGGATTTCTACAATGGCAAATAGTGGCCTATTTTTCCTATTGTTATAAATTTCCTCACCTCAGATATAAGGTCTAAATAAAACTACGTCAGCATCCAGTTCACTATGATAGTCACTTCCTCCAATGAATGAATGCTCCTTTTGCACATTTGAGATGCTACTTCCCAGATTAGTGAATCACTGATGGTCTACCATGAATATCCATTTAACAAGCCATTTATGGGCCCACCAGTCCTCCCTAGACACTTTCTATTGGGATGAAATCGTCATAGTCTTAAAATTTCAGTTGCAGTGCTAGTTATTCTGGTAAACTACATCATATAGGTGGAGACTGTGTCTCCTTGCTGTGTACTGTATAGAGTAGATGTTCAATTATGATAGGAAGTCCTTTGAGCTTGATTTCACTTGTCCCTAGTATTGAAATCCCACAGAGCAGGTGCTAAGAGTAACCAGTGATTCTGGGTTGCTTTCCACATATTCACAATGACAGTCATCTGGGACAAAAGGCCAGCACCCTGGTCAGTGTGGGAGAACACAGATGTTTGTTGGACTTCATGTGGATGTGTCTCTGTCCACCAAAGTGTATGCTATGGCCAGCCAGGAGGACTCATGCCTTTATCAGTGTCAGTGGTCCCCACAGGAATCCCTACTTCTACGGTGCTGAAGTATTGGGAGCACCCAGTCTGGAGCCATTCAGAAATGAAGAGAAACACTCCCAGCCAGCACCTCAGGGGAGTGACTCCCACATGCATCAGGACCTCACACACAGCCATCATGGGCTGTGAGGGAGAGCAAAGTGGGGGGTGGGGGTAGCTCCACTGGCCTGTCTTCCCCTTTGACTTGGTTGCATGCAGCAGTAACTTTCCATGGTCTGTCTTTTGGAAGAGTCAGTGCATCATAGAATCAGAACCAGAACGAAACAATAGATGAAGAGAAGAAACAAGTGGGGTCTTCCCAGCAGGTGTGGGTGGAGGAGAAAAACCTGGGGATGGGTAAAATGGATTAGTGTTTGGCTCAAGACATAACTGTATGCAGTGCACTGGATTTGCTCTTTAGAGTTGGTGAGGCAGAACAGACTCTGGATGTGCACAGGAGTGACAACAACTGTCTGTAGGTCAAAGATTAATGAATTTAGATGAATAACATGTAATAACATGGGCTTATAGTACTCTCTTCTACCTATATGCATGTGTAGGCATTTCCACAAGAACCTAAAACAGATTATCTTAAAGCTAAAATGAACAACATTGTTTGGCTTAGGGAATTTCAATTTATACATATTGACATGGAATATGAGTCAATAGTTCTTTTCTATTTGAGCTGATAAATTATTTTGCCACATTTTTCAGGAAAGATGATTAAAACATGTTATTTTTCTCATGAAGCTTAATATGTACTTTCCTGCAACAAATTGCTACTTATCCTATCTTTCTTTAATTCTGCCCAACTACAGAGTGTTAAAGCATTGATTGTCCTTCAAAAGCATTAGTATCCACTGTGGCAGAGACGTTTGTCCTATAAAATAAACAATGGTAGAGCTGAAGAAAGAAGAATCCTGGGTTTGCACATCATTATTTTTCAAACATGTTCATAATTATACTATTAAGAAAATGGCATTTTCGAAGCCTTCCAGCAATACGAAATGAAAGGGAAATAGAACTCCCTTGGACAGTGACAGTTGTAGGTGGAAAAATACCGAAAGCAAAACAATGTACCTTCATAAATGAAACCCTGAAAAGGATGAGGGGATCGCTAGGGGAAAGCAGTAGTGTTTTACTGGAACAAAAAGCATCCAAATCCCTGCTGTTTTAGGATTATAAGAGAAGCAGCTCCCAAGGGTCACCTTCAAATGCATTTTATTCATGTCATGAATATAAATACAAAAATCCTCAATGAGGCAAATGTACTATTACATATTTGTGAGAATGAAGTAGCAGCATAGTGCCTGGTTGTAAATACTGATTTGTTGCATTGTTCTTAATAAAACAACACAACAAAATAACGTGGTGATACTGTGCTACACATCTGAGGAGGATAAAGGAATATTATCTACCTAAATAAAAAATTAGTGGTCTGGAGGGTAAATTTACACAGAGTGTTTGAGGTAAAAATTCATCTTAAGAATCTGTAAAATTGCATCTTATATTGCATATATAAAATGTCTACCATATTTACCTTGTAAAAATACCCAGTTTTGGTCAGATCATTAAAATAATGAGATTAAACATTCCAGGACCAGTAAGGAAAAAAGAGTAGAAGAAAATAACACATGCGAAGAGAAATGTAAAACTCACTGAACAAATACCAGTACGGAGTACAAAGATGAAAGACACCAGACCCTGTGCTCACCTTGTCCTGAACCCAGGACCTAGCTCTCCTTCAGTTCTCTTTTAGTCCTGATTCTATGTTGTTTGACCTCTCTTCTTTATACAAACATTTTCCTGTAACTTACTGAATCTTCCTTTCATGAAAAGCAACAGCAGTCAACTCTTCATGATATGGAACTTACTTTTGTTAATCAATTTTATGAAACTTGCACCTCCCCAATCACAATGGGCAAAACTATCCCTCCATGTACTGTGTAGATCAGATGTGTAATGACAGTACCTTGTGGTTGCCCAAACTACAGTGAAACCAGAAACCTACCAGCTGTTCCATTAGACTGTGATTTGCTATCCTCTGTTTCCAACCTGCTAAAGCACTCCCATGGAACCAATAAAAGATCAGATGTTTTCTTTACCATGTTCAGCTCCACCATTCTTATCCATGTTCTCACTGTTGAGCAAACATGTGAATAACCCTTATAGCATGAGGCATTTTTTATGTTTTATTACTAAACTTCCTCAAACCTCTTTACCTAATAACATGTAGCCCTGTTCCTTAACTGTGCTATCTTTTAAGTACCTATCTTAGTTACTTTCCTACTCGTTGCTGGGACAAACGCCTGACACTCAAAGTGAAGGAAGGAAAGGTTTACTTAGCTCAGTTACTGGAGGTTTCAGTTCACATTTGGCTGGCCCAAGGCTGAGTGGAACAGGGCAGAGAGCATCCAGTTCATGGCAGCGGAACAGCAACAATCATGACAGAGGCAACAGAACAACCAGGGGAGCAGAATGCAATAGCTCTAGTCTGTCTCTCTGTCTCTCTTTATGTTGCATTCAGGCTCTCTGCCTCAGCCTATCGGCCTTAGGCTACACTCATAATCCCAAAAGTACTGAGACCATAATCCCATCAATATTAAAACACATAATCCCAGTGACTCATGAGTCAAGTCTCAATCTATAGAAGTCCCTGCCCATGACTGCATGAGGCTTTGGGGGGACAACGAGACATAAACCATAACAGTACCTAACCTTTATTCTTCACTTAATTTAGTCATCATATTATATCTCTCCTTTCCTCTTTTTGCGCCATTTTTCAAATTCCTATCAGTTAGTTGTATGTCATATTTATAATCTAGACCTTATCTGTTCAATCACTGTGGACTTAGTTGCTCAACCCAATGCTTAATATTCTTCTCTCCTTTGATATTTCTATAACACTTCCTAGAAAATAAATCACAGTGTTTATTTAGATGGGGAGGTAAGTAGAGAAACAAACAATATTATAATATGGTAGCCTGACATCTCAGCCTTAAGGTTGAAGTCATAAATAGATGTTTTCTATGTTTTTAAGCATTTATGCTCTCTTTTCTGTGTTGTTTAAAATGTTCTGATTTTCTAAATTTCTTCATTCACACACAGGGCCTAAATTAAAATTTGCATTCTGTTTTATTCTGATCCAGTTGTATTTTATAGAAAGTTGATTATAGTAGGTTAAGTTGTAAAACAAAAGTACTCTTCACTTGATTTTTACTTAATATAGGGTTGAATACTTAGTCTTCACTGTCCTATGTACACAGTAACAAGGAATTTGCTTCCAGGGTGAATATCATCAATAAAGTGACAGAGATCACTTGATTACTTGAGTTAAATAATGAAGCAAAATACAAGCTTCACAAAATGTCAAGAGCACACAGAAAAAAATCACAACCGTCAAAAGATATCTTTGAGGACTTCTGTAAATTGTGAATCAATTCTCATATGATGATTTGCTGTTCATGTCTGTTTTGCTATATATTTGATTATCATTATTATTTTTATTAATATGGTATGGAGTTTTGTTATGATGGAAAATAGTTATTTTTTGCTAATGTATCATAGTAAATAAATTTTTTAATATGTGCATTGGTCCATAGAGAGCATTTTGCTTATATTTCAGCCTTTGTGTATTTCCCAACAACATGTAAAAATATATGGAAAAGGGGCTGGGGAGACAGCTCCGAGGCACAAGTGCCTGCTGGGCAAGTGCAAGGTCGTGAGTTTGAACCCTGGTCCCACAAAAAAAAAAAAAAAAAAAAAAAAAAATATATATATATATATATGGAAAAAAGTATTAAAATATGGTATAACGATGTATGACCTTGTAAATATTAAGACTTACTATGCTCTTTTTTATTTTTCATTTTTTACAATAATTAATACATTGCATATTGTTGTCTTTGTTGTAGTTGTTCTGAGTACAAGATGTAGACATGATTTTGTGTCTAAACATCATTAGTACAGATCTTTCTTTTTACTTCACAAAGAAAATATCTGTATATATGATCCAATAGTCTACAACAGTAGTAAATCATCAGCTCATTTGGCATTATCAGAAACTGTTGACTTGAGCCTTTTACAACTTAGCATATTAATATAGCTTTCCTTTTTATATCTCATGGTTAGACTTTTCTGAAGGATGGTTAAGACCAAGATAAAGCAAGACCCATATAACAACAACAAAAAAAATAAAACTCTTGTACCTGACGAGGTCAGTCAGGTCCCCTCAAGATTTACCCTGAAACTGTATACCATGATTTGCAGAACTTTTCTCAGTGTAAGCCATCTGGATGAATCACAGCCATTGCTTGACCAGTTTGCACTCCATGAAAGCCTGAGAGAATATTTTCTCTGTTGGTTACTCTCCTTAAGCACACTGTACAGCATCAATCACTCTCTTAGACGTTTATTCTGCAAATCAGCCATCCAGTCCTTATTTGTATAGAAATGAATGGAATAACTTTGTTGACACAGTTGTTTGTCCCATCCCTAAAACTAATCAGAATATGACATTTGACAGTTGGTTTTCAATTGATGCTATAATCGCTAACACAGCACAAACTGACAGGTACAAGAGCTACAGGCAGTAATAAAGCAAAAATTCCAGAGGGAGCATTCCAATGTCAAAACAGCAAATTATCTAGTACCATTTCTGAATTTTATAAGGACAAAAAATTGGCCTTGTACATGGAAAAGGGAAACAAACTGGAGCTGCTGATGTCGGCATTTCACCTTAATGGAAACATTGATAGGGAAACCTCAAGAAAATGGAAGACTGAGATAAAAACTATGAAACCAAAGACAGGGTAGATATTGTTGCTGAGTTAAGCAATGATCATGGTGCCAGTTGAAGCACAAATCATTGGTCAGTGCTTATGTTTTATTTGATCCTAAACTTGTGCTGCATAAGTAGTTTGGTAGTTTATAAATAAAATCATAAGTGAAAAATATTACAAAGAAATTTTCTAGGAGGATTGGGACTCGAGTTCATAAGAGATCACCTATAGGAGAGAAAAAATAAAATATTTTTACTCAGGTAATAATGCAAAAAGAGATTGTGAAGCACAGTTGTGAGCTGACAGATGATCAGGCATGTGCAGCATCCCAAAGACCTACTCTGACAACAAAAATGATGTCAACTGCACCCAACAAGAACAGGCAAAGACATATGCGCTATCAGTATAAGGAATACTTGGGCATGGGATGTACAGTTGTCATGTGTGAAGACTGCCTTCGATGTAGCTAGTTGAAGCAGAGCTTATTTCTGTGGAAGAATTTTACTTGTCTTTACATTGTAGTTCCATATGATTTATTTTTGATGTTATCTTTTAGGTTTTGCAGGCAAGTAAACAGCCAATGGGTAAACGTTGAAGCCTATTAAGCCCATTTCATATTTGATAATTTGATTCCATTGATCTCTTACTTCCCTGAGGAGTGCATGTTGTACTTAGAATAGGAGCTCTTGACAAAACAGGGGAAGAAAAAAAGGGGACAAGTGTACTACACAGGAAAGGACATCTAAGCACACATGTTGTCACAGTATAAATGTATGTGTGTGGAACATACTATTGTCATGAGTGAAGATGGCCTTGAGTGTGACTGTGGAAGCAAAGCTTACTTGTAGTAGAGTTTTATTGGTATTTTCATTGTGGCTCACATGGTAATTTATTTCTGATATTATCTTTTAGGTTTTGTAAGAAAGTACACAGCTGGTCTGAAAATGTTCATGTCTACTTTAAATACACACTGCATATATAAGAGTTAAATATTTTATTTTAAGATACTTTATGTTTGTTTTAACTACATGCTATATCATATAATAAGAACATTCTGGCAAAAGAGCAGACCAGTAAGATGTCACGTATGTCCTACAAAATGGCCACTGCTGTCAGGGTAAGGGATATGTGTGTGTGTATGGAATGTGGTACTGCATTGTGCAGACTGTTTTACTTGTGATAATTGAAGTAAAGATTTTGTGTTGTAAAGTGCTGTGGAGGATAGAATAATGGTCAACTGGTAATACCTAGATGAACTCAATCAGTGTGGTACTGGGTGTGAAAGGCTCACCTGAGGATTGTTGCAAACAGCAACAGAAAAAGAGAACTAGGAGACAGCATGATATAGGGCTGCTGCTGATTCTCCTGGCGAAGTGTGCCATGCTGGTTTCCCTGACAGGAACTTAACTATTCTCCTTGTAAGAGGAGCCCAGGTCCTTGCTGTTGCTGAGGATTGCTGTTGTTCTTTTTGGTGGAGCTCTGTCCTTGTCTTAAACATCACTTCTTGCCTAGTGTTATCTTTCTGCCTGGTGACACAAGTCCTTTACCTTGCTGACACAGGCATTCTAGCTTTTTAATTTTTTTTTTTTGTTTCAGAACTTTTGTTTGTTTGTTTATTTATTTATTTTTATGGCCGGCTCAGCCTGCCCTGAGGGCAGGGCTGGTGCAGCATGTGGTGCCCGGGATCGAACCGCGGTCCCTGCAGCTTCCTAAGCTTTCCTAAGCAGGTGCTTTAGACCACTGAGCCATCCTGCTGGGCCCTGGCATTTTAGATTTGATATCTGTCCTTTTGGCATTCTCAGTGCCAATCTTTGATACAGATTTGCAAGAGACATTATTTTGGGCTCTTGACCTCCAAGTGGACTTGTAAAAGACATTTCCATGGGATCCATGCCCTCAGATGAGTTTTTGGATCTCTAGTGCATGGACAAATCTTTTTTCACTTTTTTTGCACTTGACTTTAAAAAAAATAATCTTATAAATTATATGTCCTATATTAAATCTATTCCCTTATAAACCCTGGCTATAACAAGTACTACTGATATTTTCATTAGTATTCATATAAAAATTTATTGGCGTTGTTCTTTTTAAGACTTTATACAACTGAAAACATCTTTGAATATTTTGATGCCTTTTTGTAAACTAAATAAATAGCAAAAAATCAGTACTTTATTTTTGTGATTTTATCCCCTATGATGTACCCAATACTCAACATAATAGACCTCATAAAATTAAAAATTCATCAATAGAAATATCCTAATGAGCAAACATGGTTCGACATATTCATCTTTCTACACTTTCATAACAAAATTAGTGGTATACTCTATCATGAGCCTCTCAGTCTACAGAACATGGTAACTTACTAGGATTCCACAGCACTATGGCTCCCTCCTCTCATCTAAAATTTCTTCTACTTATATTTTAATGTGAATAAATTTAACTCCTTTACACTCAGTGTGCTCCAGGAACTGCTCAATACAAAAAAATCTGAGTCTTTATTCTTTTTCTTTATATTTCTCGTATAATGATGACCATTTTGTAATGGTTTCTGTACCATTTCTGTAATTGTTTGAATTGTTTTGTAATTGTTTTCACACTGTTTCCTAGATCTTAGATTATCTTCTCTTCAATATGATATATAGGGAATACGTTGTATTTTAAGTTCCAGAAAAATATTTTAATCCATTCACACCATATATGAGGAATTCAGACATTGCTAATTATCTGGTCTTTCCAAGTTCAGTGAATAACTCAGACTTTTCATGGCTGCACACACATGGGCTCCACCTACTGCGGAGTACTCTGGTCAACACAAAAAATCAAGAGCAAATTTATGAGAAGATGAACTAAAAAATAGTATGGTGGTAAATTTTGTAGGTAAATTGACAATCTGAATAGCTGAGGTATATCTGTTCAAGATATTCTTATTCTCTATGGGGAATTATTTTATTTTATTTTGAAAACTGAAAACAAAAGCAAGATCAAAAAGATCAGAAAGAAAGACAGAAACAGAGTAACATGCAATACATTTGTTACAAACTTTCAGAACAAGAAAAGCTGATACCCAGGCCTGGGAAGATAGCTCAGTAGAATAAGCAATTGCCTGTTAAGGGCAAGGGCCTGAGTTTAATCCCCAGTTCCACAAGAAAAAAAAAGACAAGCTGATAAATAATGATTGATATATTATTTATTTTATCATCAAATCTGTTGTACATGTTAACAGTTACAGTTATGTAAGACTGAACATAGGATTACTCATTACCACTCACTTTTCACAAATCTTAAATTTTTTATTTTATCCTCTTTTTATCCACCCTTCTTACAAATCTATTTTTAAAGAGAATATAGTAATAATTGATATGACATTAGAAATGTTACACATTTGCAAAACCAAGATAACAAGCGTTCAAGTATAGTTTTTGTACTACACATTGCTCAGTAACCTCAGCCATCCTGTATTTGTACTTGCACATATTTCCCCCTGCTCTTTTTTTATATCTTTTCTCTCATCTTCATTATTTAATACTTAAATACATTTCTTTCCCTTTTACTATTTGTTTTACCTTTGAGGTTTTATTTCTTCATTTGGGTTCTTATACTAGGTAGACGATATGATGTTTATACATGTGGGTCTGATTTATTTCACTTATGAGTATAGCCTCTAGTTGCATATCCTTACCCATGAAGTCTTCAAGGTTGCCTTTATTAGCTGAGTAATACTCCATTGTATAAAAGTACCACATCTTTTTCATCCATTCCTCAGTTCATGGGCATTTTGGTAGCTTCCATAATTTGACTATGACACATTGTGCTTCTATAAACATTGATGCACATATATCATTGTGGTATGATGTTTTCACTTCTTTTGGGAAAATAGCTGAATAGAATGATATTCCTAGTCTTAGATTTTTAAGAAGTCTCCACACTGACTTCCATAGTGGCTGTACCAGTCTACATTCCCACTATCAGTGGAGAAGGGTTCCTTTTACCCTGCAGCCTCTCCAACATTTGCTGTCAGTTCATTTCTTTATGCTAGGATTCTTTCTAGGGTAAGATAGTATCTCAATGTTGTTTTAATTTGCATTTCTCCAATGGCCACTGATACATTTTATCACGTATTTATTTGTCTCTTGTATTTCTTCCTCTGAGAAGTGTATATTTATTTCAGATGCCCATTATTGGATTGGGTCTTTACATTTTGGAGCCCTATTTTTTTCTTTTAGTTCTTTTTTATTTTAGACAGAAGACATTTGTTTGAGTTGTAATTGGTTAAAATTTTCTCTAAATTTGTGGGTTGCCTTTTCACTCTGTTGGTGATTTCTTTCGATGTGCAGAAGCTTCTCAATAAGATGAGGTCTCAATTATAGATTCTTTCAGATTTTTTTCTGTGCAATTTGATTTTTGTTCATGAGCTGTCTGCCTACCCCTATGTCGTCAAGATTTTTGCCTAGCTTCTCTTCTAGGAGATGTAGTGTTTTTATTTTAATGTTTAGATTTTTAATCCATTTTGACTTTGGTTTAGTGCATGGCGATATACCCTGGTCTAGGTTTAGTTTGCAGCATGTGGAGAGCGTTTTCCTACAACATATGGTAGAGTTCACCTTTCTGGCAGTGAATGTGTTTGGTCCCTTAGTCAAAGATAAGATGTGTGAATGTATTTGTAGTTGTACCTGCATCTTCTAATATGTTCCATTGCTCCTCAGTTCTTATTTTTTCCCCCAATACTGTGCTTATTTAATCACATTAGCTTTGTAGTGTAATTTCAAGTCAGGGATTGTATTTTCTCCTTTCTTTGTTGTCTACTATTGTCTTTGCTGTCCTAGGTCTTTTATGGTTCCAAATAAATTTCAGGAATGTTTTCTGTAGAGCTCTAGAAAGTTTTCTCTGTGAGGGATGTTGTTGGTATTTTGATAGGAATTGCATTAAATCTGTGTAACAATTTTGTGAGTATGGCCATTTTTCACAATGTTGATTCTTATTATCCAGGAGCAAGGAATATCTTTCCATTTTTTGAAATCTTCTTCATTCTCTTTTTTCAGTGTACTGTATTTTTCATTGTATAGATCGTTTACTCCCCCAGTTAGATTAATTTCTAGGTATTTCATTTTTTAGATGCTATTGTGAGGCTATTATTTCTCTAATTTTTCTTTCAATGTGTTTATTAGTTATAGAAAAATGCCATTAATTTTGAAGTATTGACTTTTCAGCCTGCTGTGCTACTAGATTTGTTTGTTAATTTTCTTGGCTTCTTGAGGGAATTTTTAGGTCTTTCAAGTAGAGGACCATGTCATCTGCAAATAATTAAAATTTAACTTCTTCTTTACATATTCTTATTCCTTTTATTTCTCTCTTTCATCTAATGGCTCTGCTAATGATTTCAGAACTACATTAAACAGGAGTAGTGATGGAGGACATCTTTGTCTTGTACTGGATCTAAGGGTAAAAGACTTCAGTTTTTCCCCATTTAGAATTATGTTGTCTTTGGGATTGTCATAGATGGCTTTTATCAGATTGAGGTAGAGACCATCTATTCAATTTTTTTTGTAGGTTTTTGATCATCACTGAGTGTTGGACTTGGTTTGAAAACTTTTTTGCATCGATTGAGAGGATCATGTGGTATTGGTTTTGGCTCCATTGATATAGTGTAGTACATTTATAGATTTGTATATGTTGAACTATACTTGCATCCCTGGGATGAATCCTACCTGGTCATGGTGTATAATGTCCCCGATGATTTGCTGTATTCTATTTGCTAGGATTTTACTGAGGACTTTTGCATCTATGTTCATGAGGGAGATTGGCCTGTAGTTCTCTTTTTTGGTTGAATCTTTCTCTGGTTTTGGTATCGGTATAATACTTGCCTTCAGGAATGATTTTGAGAGTATTGCTTCCTTT
>PVJA010001971.1:0-113595 GCA_004027025.1 Myocastor coypus | reverse complement strand
TGTAATGGCTTGTTGTCTACCTGGATCCATCTGTACCTAGTCACTTCTCTCCAGACAGTGAGGACCCAAAAGTCTGTTCATATTGATTGGAGAGAAAGAAAACAAAGCATTCTTAGAAAGCATCTTTCAGTTCCCAGAGCCAGTCCAATGAAACTCAATTACTCGGTTGACCAAGCCACACTATGAAGAGTTCTTAAATATCCTGACACTGTGCATCATTATATGAAAGGAGAAGCGACAGCTGTACTGGACCCACCTGCATCTTAATTGGCCTCTTAGAGGAAGGCTTGGGTTCCCAAGCTGGCATATCCGAAGTTCGTTTCTTCCATTTCTTCTCTTCAAGCTCTAAGAAAAGTCCATTTGCAGAGTTTATTGACTTGTGGTATTCATTAGAGGAGACATGGTCCAACTGATTAATTCACACCGAGTGTGAACAACTGACAGTCCTGATTTAGGTGATATTCCTACCAAGGCGACTTAAGATTTAACAGAAGACATTGTCTGCCTGAAGGGAATCAGCCTCCAATGGTAGAATTTCAGACAATACAGAGATATACATTTATTGGTAGACTTGCAGGTGTGATCTCTTACATTATATTAAGTTCTGAAAGCATACTTTACAGACATGTGTTGCAGGATGTTATATTTTATTTATCTGCTACAGAAGCTCCTTTCCCCATGAACAGTCACTTTCTTCAGGACAAGACCATGCCCTTTTTATCACTTTGTCTTCAGACTTTAGCATAATTCCTGTTACAGAAAAGCTTAGTGTTCTTCGATGATTTTTTAAAAGAGAATATTTTTATAGTTTTAAACTGTTACATGAGCTATAGGGGATTCAAGAGGAAAATTAACAGATCAGTTTTTTTCTTTTCTGTCATACTAAATATACCATACTTTCCTAAATTCTCTCTCCATTATATTCTGTAAACCTCTATGATGTGATTCCCTTAAAATGAAAAGTTCCTGTCAAGACCTTGGTATATGGGTGTTTGTGTGAGCAGTTAATGTATTCTTACACTTAAAATACACATTCACTTCTATGTGCCAGAGGAAGACACAACTTGCCCCTGACCTCTTGTGGAGGCCTGTAGGTGTCTTATGGAGATTTCTTCCTAGGTGATGTTTCTCTCAATTCTCTGTGTCATTTCTCTGGAGAGCTATAACTCTTTATTTCAGGCTCAAACTATGGTTTATGTGTACATGTTATGAGGTTTATTCCCTTTGAGTTGGCATACGATTGCAAATACATGAAAGTTCAATGGATAGTTCTCATTAGTTTTTTAAGCAGAGGCAAGACGGTAGAGGAGAAGCAAGAATGCCTCACACGCAAAGCTTTCTTGTCTTAACTGAAGACCGGCATCACACTTGCTCACTTAATGAATAGCAATGATGGGACTTATGCAGCACCTTATCTTTTCTTTCTCTCTTTCTTTTCTTTCTTTCTTTCTTTCTTTCTTTCTTTCTTTCTTTCTTTCTTTCTTTCTTTCTTTTTCCCCTGGAGTGGATTCTTCCAGTCTGGTGGGGTCACCTGTGACTGGATCTGGTCAACAGATTAGCCCCTCACTGCTCTTGTGATTATTCATGGACGTGTACATGGCCCAAATTTAGTCAGTTGTTGTCACCACTAGGAAGCTTTTTTTAAAGAATCTGTTGGGGCTAGCAAGATAGCTCAGCAGTCTAAAGCACCTGGTTAGGAAAGCTTAGGCAACCGCAGGGAACACGGCTCAATCCCTGGCACCACATGCTATGCCAGTCCCCACCCTAGGGAAGGCTGAACCGGCCATTATGTATGTACGTACATACGTATATACATACATACATATGTACATGAATAAATAGATAAACTGAAATTGATTAAAAAAAAGAATTTGTTAAGAAAGAAGTCCAGATTTTTCTTGGTCATAACGTGCTAGGAAAATGGCACAAGCTTTGAGGTAGGTTGTCATCATGTGGAAATAGGAGGCAGATAAGACATGATTGAAGAGAAGAGGAAGAAGGAGAGGAGTAATGCCAGTCACAGTGTTTGCGCATCCAGATCCAGGGATGTCTGATAATACAATCAATTCTCTTTTATTCTACTGAAGTTAATTATAACTCTTTTTTTTTTTTTTTTGCAATATATATCAAACATACTTCAAAGAAATAAAGCCCATGCTTTTACTTTATTTATACCAGCACAAATTACATATAAAACATCAAAAGATAAAAATGTTTGCATTTGTAGCCATTTTAAAATTATATTTTGAAACCTGTCAACTGAATCCATTGAACTGAGCAATATCAAGTATTAACTTTGAACAAAACAAAGCAAAACAAAAATCAATGCGATGCAAGCTCTGTGCTCAGAAATGTGCAAAATATTATGTTACCTTAAGAGCAATTTCTGCATCCTTCCCTCAGATGAAAAGTGTGATGGATTCAGGATCCTGTGATTTCTAGTGGTTTTTACTAAATAGCTATTGGCTAATAAATAACTTTTTGAGCAACTGAGGAAAATTGGGAAGGTAGGCAAACTGAGCAACTGTTCACAAGGAATGCAAACCTATGTATTGTCAACATAGATAGCTAAGAAAAGGGGAAGGGATCAGGAGAGGTGGAGAGTGGAAGAAGGGAAGGGAAAGAGGCAGAAAAAGTGCTGAACACACACCCGCTCCCTACAAAGGATGGAAGCACTGTGCACTGCAGAAATGTTCTAATGGAGAGAGAGAGAGAGAGAGAGAGAGAGAGAGAGAGAGAGACAGAGACAGAGACAGAGACAGAGACAGAGAGACAGACAGAGAGACAGACAGAGAGATAGAGACAGAAAGAGAGAGAGACAGAGAGACAGAGAGAGGAGGGAAAGAAGGAAAGGAGGAAGAGAGGAAGGAAGGAAGGAGGGAAGGAGGGAAGGAAAGAAAGGAGGTAGAGAGAGAAAGGAAGTTAGCTTCTAGGATAATCTGGGGAAATACAATGTTACTTTTTTGAGAGAGAAAACAAAGGCCAAGCTTCATATTCATGAAATCTTGACTTGAATCCTGCAGGAAGCAGAGTGTGTGATTTTTTTTGTGTGTGAGCCAGCATCGCATGTCTATGACCATCTTTGCTTTTGGGGTGTAGCGTGCTTATTACTTCCTCTGAGAAGGCTCTCTTCATGGCATCCAGCATCCACCCCTTCCTCAGCAGTTGCTACAACATGTCAGAATTGTGGCTCTGCATCTTGGCTCTCCAGTGTGTCCACAGGCACTTGGAGTGGTAGGACTGGCTTCATCTCCGCGCTGTCCATCTCAGTATGTGACCGCTCGGAAGTCATGCGGAACAAAGCACACGTGTGTTCACCGTGGCCCTGGGTCCTCTACGTGGAGAACTTGGGTACTGGGCGCCTTGTCCTCTGGGTCAGCTCCAGAGCTATTATTCTATTACTCTTTCTTGATCATTTCCGATGGCCTTTCTGTTGATTATCGTGCTATGTTACTGACTCCCCCCCCCCCCCCCCCAGCATTTTCTACATGTGGAACTGCTGTCCATTAGACCTGGGTTCTTAGATGAGAGGAAAAAAATATAGATTGAAAAGTAACAAGAAAGGTTTTAGAAACTTCAGACTTTGTTTAACTTCATCCCCTTAATTGTCTTGTGAACATTATTTCTATTTTACTGATAATCAAATAAGGCCAAAAATGACTTCTTAAATAGAAGGCAAGCTTGGGTACAATTCTAACTCAGCAATTCATAGTTTCTTAGACACCTAGAAAAGCAACTGTAACCTAGGGTAGTTCCACCCTAGGTTGGAATAAATTAATTTATTTAGAATTATATCCTCCTTGACCAAAAGCAATGCGTTAAAAAGTGAATTCAATTATAATCATCTCTCAATAATGAGCAATAAAAAATTTGCAAGGAGAGCAGATTATTAACAAATTTTATGTGGGCTAAAACTCATAAATAATATGAGAAAAACTGAGCCATGCCATCAGACTGCACCCCCGGCTATAAAAAGAGACAGATTATAAGTGAAACGTGATGAGTACCATGTTAGGTCAATTTACTCCTCCAGAGTTTATGGCAAATAATTATTTAGCAGATGGAGTTTTCTATAGGAAATTTCATTTACTTGACTTCCTCTTTACATACCCTCTATTTCTTCATAAGCTTGAGTCTATTCAAAAATAACTTCTGGGATACTATTTTGGAGAGAAACCCACATTTATTTTGTTCCCAAGGGAAAACAAAAGGTTGTCTACATATCAGCTTAACCCATAAAATGTAGCGGAGGCACTCTGATGGTTCTCCACGAGGAAGTCTAGGGAAGTAGAATAAATACTCTGTGTAGAACTCCAGAAGGGTCCTCTGTCATAGAGTTTAAATTATGAGGTGTTCTCAGGAAACATGCACTTTCACCGGGGTCAAGGCCAGCCGAGGTTGCAAGCACAGTCTCTTATGATCTGATATTTGCCTGATACCTTCTGGAGGAAATATTCCAGTTCCTGGAGGGGAGTGTGCTCTGGGTTGACGCCCGTGTCTATGCTCAAGGCACCATAACCCATGGCAGGTGATGAAATACTCTGTAGATTCTGACAAAGGGAAGGCTGGAATCATTTAGAGGGTCTTGTTGAGGTCACTACACACTGTGAGTCCTCACAGATCCCTACCTGGTATAGATACACACACACACACACACACACACACACACACACACACACACACACAGAGTCCACACACACATTTGCACCCTTCAAAAGGTTTTACATTTAATGCTTTCAATAAGAATATTTTGAAAATATTAAGCTATGTATTTTATTGTCTATTAAATCTTTTATTTTCTATACTTTTTAGGGAAGCATCTATGGGGTATTCAGGGCCTCACTACTAGATCGGACTCATAGTGATTCACCTGTTTACAGCCTTCTAAGAGCTAGGATTACAGGTCCACACCACCATGCCCAGTTTCAATTGCCTTCTCAGCATGCCTCGGGAGTGGGGCTGGCACAGCAGGCCCAAGATCGAACCCCTGGCCCCTGTGCCTGCTTGTAAGTGCTTTAATCTACTGAGCTAGTTGTTTGGCCCTGTCTTTTAAATCTTGTTCCCTTAAAGCTCTCTACTTCCTGTGCTGACTCAAGAGAACTCTGGTAGCATGTGAGTCTGGGGATGCATTACTGTGAGCAAAGAAATCCAAGCTGTCGATACAGTTGATGGAATATGTGTGTTCCCACAAATTCATATATTGGAACTCTAATCCCCAGTGTGACTTGAAGGTGTGGTATTTGGAAGACAAGTTTGACATGGGCTTGATGCACTCATGATGCAACCAGTGCCTTGTGAGAAGACATAGGAGGGAGAGGTCCCTCTGTCTGTCCTTCTACATGCCTGCCCTCCCTTCTTCCACTTTTCTTCCTTCTTAGGAGAGATGTTACAGACAGCTAAGCTAGGTAAAAATATTATAGGCTATCAGACAGGAGTAAGCCTTGAGGGAGTTAGTGCAGGAGATAGAAACACATTAGAACTGTGGCCAGAAGGGTATCTGTTGGAGGGGAGGCTTCGAGATAAAAACAAAATGACCAGCCTTGTATTCCTTCCTGACAGACAAATTATAGACTGAAAATTGTGCTCAACTGGTCGACATCGTTTAGCTGAGTGTGCATGGCTCCAACCCCCTGGATTGCCTCTTCCTAAATACATCCTTATTTTTCCCATGAACACTTGCTACATGACCTGCTCCTCTACTGGATCAATATTACCTAAGCAACTAAGCTTGTAATCTCATTGGTTAATCATAGTTTTGTTCTGTCATTAGTTATTCAATGACTATTTCTTCTTCAGACCAAGGTCAAAAGTCTCCTGCTGTTAGTCTATCTATGAAAATGCTCGAAATATACACAGCCGCATATCATGCATATTTATGCTGCACAGGCATTAGAATAAACATAAGAGAGATGAATTATTGAGGGCAAAGTAAGACTGATGAAATGCTGTTAGTTGGAATATTTGACTGTTCTATACTTTTAATAGCTTATATGAAGCAGTTGAAGGCAGAAGAAAAACAAAGTCTTGCTACTAAGCTAACTATTTAAGGATGGCAAGTCCTAGGCATTGCAGATGTGAAGAAATATAAGTATGCACAGCACAGACAGTGATACAGATGCAGTATCTATGGGGAATGGGTCCTAACACCTGTGGACACGAATATCCTTAGATGTTCAAGGCTCTCATTTATATACAGTGCAACAGTATTTGCATAAAATGGGCACAGATCCTCCTGTGTACCTTAAATCATCTTCAGATTCCTCATAATATTTAATTCATTGTAAATGCTGTGCAAATTACTTCTGAACTGTATTGTTAGGGACCAGTGACAAGAAAGCAATTATCTGTCCATGTTCAGTACAGATATAATTTTTGTTTTTCATTTGAAGTTGATGTGAATATGAGGGCGTGGGTGGAAAGAACAGACTCATAGTTTATGTACTAGTGAGTTACTTCAAAACATACGTGAGAGTTCCTACTCAGTCTCAGGATAGCTATGCTCCCTGGAAGTTTTGTGTAGGGCACCGGATCCCCTGTCAACTCCGAGTCACAGCGGGCTTTATTTTACTGAAGAGCTAGTGTCTAACTAATCCTGTTCTGTGGTTGGCACCCCTGTCTGCCTGCTTCAGGTTGGCTGGCCAGGGAGACTGCTCATGCTCTGTCTCTCAGCCTGCTCTAATTGGTGCCAAGGGGTAGCAGTGCTGGAAAGAGGTCTAGCAAGGGATGTATTTTATCTTTCTCTTCGAGGAGCTCTGTGAACTAGGTGCTGAAATAAAATCATGGGCAGGAAAGAGACAGGGATGAAGAAAGATAGGTGCTAAATATCTTGGAAAAGGTAGGGCCAGGGATAAATCTGGAGATCAGATTCTGACTTCTGGGGCTGTTAGAGCCTTATGAAATATGTCATTTCTTTGTTTCTCTTTCTATGGTTAAAGGATTATAGACTGTTAAAAAGAAAACAAAAGTCAACTCCAAAAAAGTCATCCCATCAATGCCCTGATGCCAAAGAGGTTTTACTCTTCAGGTCTGGACCAAGGGTCTTGTAGTCCCACTCTACACCTTTTATAAAAGGTGTCGTTAGTCTAAGAAGAGCAAAGAGGGTCTTCCATTATTACGTTCTTTAGGATAGGAAACTGCAACCAGCAGCTCACTGCCTGATTCAATTGGACTTTTAAAATATATTTTACATTAGCAGGCTCAAGACATTCAGAGTGATAGAACCGTGTACCCACCAAATAGCCACCTTTCACAAAGTTACATTTAAATAGAAGATTGTCACATTGTCCAGGCACTGCTTATCATTTAAAAATAATTACTTCTTCCCTATTGCTTATAATAACCACTTTAAAGCTCACAAGTGAAATCTATTTCCTCACCTCAATTTTCCCTCCTCCATCAGGTCTGCACACGCTGTGGGGCTTCTGGAGACTGCTGGGCTTCTGGCGTTGATCTTTGTTTCCCTTGGGGGTGAAAAAGTGGTCTTGAAATTCTCCTCTGGGGAAAAACAATGCACCTTTTACAAGATAAGCAAGTTTGCTCTTCTGTCTTCTGGTGTGAGTTATTGCGTGTTATTAAACAGGCTTGGACTGTCATTATAGTCATTTATATATCTATCCTTTTAAGTACTTAACTATCTCTATTCATTCACGTAATATTTAATACTTCTCTCATGCAAGACATTATGCAAAGTTTAAGCAAGAATGCCATGACTATAGCATATGCTTGTCCTTACTGTATAGAATTTTAGGTCTTTCTGATTCCATTAGACTGGGGAGAAAATTGTAGCCATTGTTGATAGCTGATACTTTCAATTCCATATAAAATGATGAGAATATTTTGTCAGGGAAGATAACTGGTTATAGGGAGCTTACCTTTGAACTCACTAATCACTTTTTTCAAAAATTAACTTTGGTGAGAAAGAAATAGCAAGGAGACAGGTTCAAAACAGATTAGTAGGCCACTTACAATAATTAATACATTGCTTATTGTTGTCTTTGTAGTAGCTATTCAGAGTACAAGAAGATGCAGACAGGATATCTTGTCCAAAAACTATTAGAAAAATCACTAATCTTGATAGTAGTTTACTCATTCCTTCTTCCACAGTGTGATGGACTCTTGCAGATTTTAGACCAATTCTTGATGATAGAGAAAAGACACCACAGCATATTCAGTTTTTCAAAATTTTTGTAGATGACTTGGAATTACTAAAGAATATATATTTTCAGTCACTTCATCTGATTAGGGAAGAGAATTTCAATCATTTTATACATGTTTTAATACAGTTGGATAAAAGAACCATTTTAGGCCCAGATTGCAAGTAGCACCTTAATCTTAGAGAGGAAAATCCCAGCTCAGAACGGGCTAGGAAAATACTATTTTAAGATTTTAGGATCATGATTATTAAATACTGGGGGACAATTATATTTTGTTAACAAAAGTGCAGTATTATGCATCCTAGTGTCTGAATCCTCAAATGCTTTTGAATCCCCTGGGTCAAGTCAAGGCCACACAGTACACTTGAGTCTCAGTGTTGGCCTGAACTTTCCACACATGAGATTTGGTGAACATGAGTTGACATTGCTGTGTGTTTTTACTCAATGCAAATTTTTTCCTGGACTCTGAACTGCAGACCAGAGAGAAGTTCTACTGTCACCAGCGTGAAGGGCAAAAGGAGACCAATACTTTTGCGACCTCTCACTTTAAAGCAGCTTCACCTCTGTTTTATTGCTTTTTCAACACAGCATCAAAGCACGGAACTTTCAAAGTCTCAGTGAAGCAGGAGGATATCGCTTTTCCAGGGAGCAGGGTAGCTTTAATTAAAACTGGGTTTTAGTTTGGAATGTTTGGCTTTGCATTTGAACCAAAAAGAAGTGAAGAAGACAGAGAAATGTGGAACAGTTGATGGTCTCCCTAATGGCACAAGATCAATTAATTCACAATGAGAAAAAAAGAACTGCATTACAGATTTACAAAATATTCATTATCTATGGACTTTGAATATGACCTATCATCAGCCTAATATCCAAGGCAGAGATCTGACAGTTCCAGCCCTGACTTAGGGGACTAGTTGATAAATTAAAAATCATTTTAAAATTTAATATTAAAATTGATAATTGCTCTGTGGGAAATAGATTTTTCTGAACTTACACCCTTTTACTGCAGTGCTGAGCAAATGCCAGACGATAAACTGTCCATTTGTCATTGTGATAGATAGACAAATTCTACTTTTACCCTTGTTCCTCAGTACTCATGTGTTTCAATTAAAGAGAATAAGTGCGCCCATTTGTAACATATACCCATATTGTCTTATATAGATTTTTAAGACATAAATAACTTCTTTAAGACTAACTAGAAAAAGCACCCCCAACAACACCTAATAAAACTATTGGGGTGTATCCTCTATCATCTCAAGGAATATGACAGAGATATTAGAAAGGAAAGTTGGTTTCTATTAGAGTCTTAGAAATCTGGAATAGAAAAATAACACTTGGATTAATCTCCCAAATTTTCTCAAGCAAGGGAACAACTAATATAGGTTAGTCCCAGTAAATTTTCCTCTGCTTGACTAATGCTGGCTTAGCCTTTGCATTTTTCTGTAATTGTCACTTGAAGGATGTTAAATTATTCTTCTCTGTCTTCCACTTGTTCTTGCTACCATGTGACTTTGCAAAAAATTGGAGTAGGTTCCCATCCCACTGATACTTGGCTTAGTTAAGTGACTTGTCTCACCATTTGGAATATTAGAAAATATGGCCCAGTGAGCAAAAGCACTCATTATGCTTGTGAGGAGAGGCTCTCCTGTTTATCGTAGAGAAAGTCCTATGTAGTTGGTGCACTTTGCTCTGGTGGCCATAAAGAGACACATGGTAGAAAACGCATCTCATCTGAAGCCTGTGGCCAAACCTAGGCAACCCAGAGCCTAAATCAAACCACAGATCCTCAGTGAGATTAGACAGTGCTTGTTGTTGAATGGCAATAAGTTTCAGAGGTGTTTATTGTACATCCTTAATTGTAGCAACAGCTGCCTAAGAATGATTCTGAAGGGTAAATCTCCCATGGTCTCATGAAGAAGATTCATTACTAGCATTTATCACAAATGGAATAGATCTGTATCTGTTTACTACTCGCACTCTGGTGTAAGGCATATAGCAAGTTCTTAGTCTCTGTGTGTGTGTCAAATGAATAAATAAATGACCTTGTAGGTCTGGCTTCTCCCAGTGTACATCATTTCTAATCAGTGTGGCTCAGTTGTAGGGCCAAGGTGACATGTTTAATAAGTCATCCTGAAAAGCTACGACTTCGTTTTCAAGGACTTTCCATACTGAAAAGCAGACAACACAGATAGATAATACATGCTATAAAAAGTAATCTGAAGTTCACTAAGTATAGACACTAAATTCAGATGGAAAATGAAGACATTAAAAGAACATAGGGCATTTCAGTAAACTTTCTGGAGAAGAAATGTTTGAACCATGTTAGGGATTGTTATGGTTTGTGTCTAGATGTCTCCTCAAAGCCTCATGCAATCATGGGGCAGCTTCTGGAATTTGTGATTGATTATTGTGGGAATGGGTGCTGCACCTCCCCTGGGGCAGGTGATTTGTATTTCAATGTAAGGAAGGAAGAGAAGTGAGCTGCTTGAGCTGCTGCTACTCTTTCTCTTGCTCTTTGCCTTCCACCATAAAAAGGTTGTTTTCTGCCCTGTGCTTTTCTGCCTTGGGGCCAGCTGAGTATGGACTGAAACCTCCAGTAACTGTGAGCTAAATAATCCTTTGCTTCCCTAATTTTGAGTGTTGGGTATTTGTCCCATCAACAAAAGAAGAGTAATTAAGACAGGGATGTTGATGTGAAATTTTGAAGCTAACAACAGCAGGTAGACATTTCCTATAAGTGCTTTGTATTTTCTAAATCTCACTTCAGACAGATATCTAGTTTACTTCCATTTTACAATAGTCTGATTATACCCATTTTACAAATACAAAGTAGAGTTCAGAGACAGCAACAATCTTGCCTGAGTTCTCAGAGATTGTAACTGGTAGATATAAATGTGCATCCAGGGCTGCTCAACTCCTGGGCCAACTGAGAAGATCAGCCAAAATGGATCAATGATATGGTTACCGAGTTCTGAGATCTTTGACTTGGGGAGCTGTTCCCTGGATTCTAGATTTTACTTTTCTGATCTGGTCATTCATTATCTCCTATCATGTTGCTTCCCATTCCCTGAAACAAATCCATTCATAATTATAATTGTGGTGTGGGGGGAGTTGCTCTTTTCTGAGCCTTAGAGAAGAAAATATGCAGGAAGGAGGCCACTCATTAGCTGGTCCCAGCCCTTCACCAGGCTAGCATGGTTTCTTTATTTTTAAGACTTCAAGGCAGGGGCCAGGCTGAGCAAAGAACAATGAATAAGTTGTGGAGGTGACGCTTTAAGGACACAATAACTAATGAAAAGGCGCTCACTCCATGGGCTCACTTATTAATAACTTGGCTCAAACAGCTATGTCCTACTGTCAGCTTGCTATTGAGGACCCAATGTGACCTCAGAATTGTCAGCTGTACCAGAAAAAGAGCAAATGTGGCAGAAAATACAGAAGCAGCCGCATAATTTGGAGTGGGAACATTAGCAACCACAAGGAAAGCTCTCGCATCTCAGCATTTCCAGTTTGCTGTAAAATAATGTCAGGCATGTAGCGATTTGAAGAACAGGCTAACCTTGCGGTATTTGGGTTGGCATCTGACTTGTAAACAATAGGACGATATTATTGAGTGCTTTTGGAGGCCGGATGACAGTGTTAGTATTAGAGGAGTGACAAGCACAACTCCTTTTTTTGACTAATTATATAGTGTGGATCTTCCTGATGTTTTTCAGGCATCAAGGTTTTTACCTTGATGTTCAGAAAATGATTCATGGGGAAAATACTTTTGTACAGGTCTAACTTGACAATTGGGGGATCATTAATGACATACGGATGCGAAAGTGTATGATACTTCCCATTTATATAACCTCATTTACTCTGGTAACTCAGTGTTCTTTGCATCAATTATAGAATCAACCCTTTTAATGTTACTCTGTCAAATGTTATATGTGTATTTACTGCTCTTTTATAGTTGGACAGACAGGGCTTGATAATTTGAAATGTCCTTTATGAGGGATAAACATATCTCACATCCGTGCTTTGCATCCATGGCTAAAGGCTACCCCCTAAAATGCACTAATAAGTACATTTCCCTTCTTAAAATTCCTATTTACACTCTCATGAGCAATTCATGATTCCTAGATATTTGGTACTTTCTTTGTGCAAAGATACACAAATGTAGTTTTCTTGGTGTTGAGCTCCGATTGTAAAACTAGAAATTTTCCAAGGTGAAGTGGATCCTTAGCAAGCTTGCAGCACGCGGTATAGCAGTTGTCATTTTCACCGGTGAACAAGTCTTGCGTGTTGGTGATAAAAATTATTCAAAGGACAATGCTTTTGAAACTTAATCAGCAATTTGGGTCAGAAAATCATGGTGTATGGTTCAAACACGGTGGATCCCCTTTGCATGTCGACCCCTCCAAGACCTTCCTCAGAACTTCCAGGCCCATGAGTCCTTCCACGGGATCCTCCAGCTTCTCACTTTGTTGCTCTGGGATTTCTGAGCAATCAAATCATTTCTCTCAGGCTCTCAAACAACCCCATTCACAGGAGCTTCTGTTCTTTTCCTGCCTTTGGCTATCTAGTCACGAAGCCAAGCAATAATGAAAATGGGTTTCATTAAACGGAATCCTACTTATTTTCTCAAACCGCTATGCTAATAATCTCCCTTCTCAATATAAAGGCTTAAACACATACCAATATAACTAGTTTTTTTTTCAGCTATTTTTTTTCTAAAGAAGATTATTTCCTGAGGATAAAAATATCTCTCTTCAAAAATCCAGGACTTTATTGTGAGAAATGAAGATCTAAAATGTATAGAACTCTTTTCTTCTTTTGCTCCAGAAGTGAAGCAGACTTGAAACACCCACCTTTCAGTCATTCAGTTTTTAAAATGACCAAACAGATATAAAGAGCTAAAACATTTCCTCACCAGAGCATGAATTTTGCAGATCCTTATGAATAAATCAAGATGGATATTAGAATACAGACATAGTTTGTTGCATATGGATATGGGTATTAGAAATATGACTTTTTTTGCTGGAAGAAGAGAAAGATACAGCAAGACACACATAGTATATTATGGAAGAAACAGCCAACTCACATAAAGTTGAGTGTATAGTGTGTCTTTCTTAAAGAAAGCCATCCCCACAGTACGATGTCATCTTTCTTGGCAGGCTGCTTTTGCAGAGCTTATTTTGATTGGGGTTGAAGTTTGTCAGACTCTGTAGTCTCATCTAATGACTGCAGTTTCTAGTTGAGTATCTAACTTCCCATTTGCCCCAGAGACCTGTTTGGAAATCGTCATCCTGACATTCTCCATCTCAGACTGAATCTTCCTCATCTTCCCCTCTCTCCTGTCATGAAGTTCCTGATCATCAACAAGAAGTCAATTTTGACTTTTTTCCCCCCACTCTCTGGAGCTTTTAAAGCTCTTTGCAAATACAGGAGCATGACCCTGGAAATTTCTCTTCCCTCTGAAAGAGAAAAAGCTTCACTTGTCAATCAGTCATTCTGAGCATGAGTTCTAAGAGAGGAACGCAGAGCAGCCCCTGTCGTAATCCATCAAGGTGGGGGTGGGGTGGGGGGAAAGAGAGGGTCAACGTAGTAATAACTGTGATCAGCTGCAAATCTAGCTTCATTTATGACATCCATTGCCCTCCATCCTACTCCAAGAGCGTAGATGCACAAAACACTGGAAAGTGACTAAATTCTTTGTTGATGGACAAATTTGCAGAGCAAGACATCTGATTAATTAAATTTCTTGTTAATTGAATGCTGTTCTATTTATGCAGGAAGCTTGTACAGAGCAAGGGTTTTGACAAAGAGTGCGGAAAGATGACTTTTTTTCAGCCGTTCATAATTCAGCAACTCACCCACACTGCTTTGGATCTTTCTGCTGGTTGCTGTTTTTATCTTATTTTTTAGTGAGGAGTCCATAACATTATGCTACTCAGAAAGTTATAAACAGCTTTAAAGCACAAGTATTTTTCGCATCTTGATAAAACCTGTAAAAGTATTTGAGATAGTAGACAATCGTTATTTGTTGAGCTGATCTGATTTTTTTTCTCTGCAATACACTTTTAAAAATATGATATTGCCATCAACAAATACCAGTATGCATGCTCATGTCTCACAAAAAAGCAGCCTGAAAACATGAAGTTCGTGTGGACTTTAATGGCTTTTGTACAATTTAAAAGCCAAATTTTCCTTAAAACTCAAATATTTGCAAAATGAAAGCTAAAGTGCTGAAATTTAACTTTATTGAAGTATATGCATACACATATAGTAAATATACTCACAAGGTATTTGTTTTGTTTTAAATATATATAGCTAGAAATGCAAAAAGATAAAAATAGTTCATAGCATAATAAAGACATTTTTCAATGCTAGAAATATAATTGACAGAGGTTAAAAGTGATTCAATAACAAGTATGTGTTCAGGTTCTATTTTTACAAGGCTTCACGAGTTACTTGAAAGGTACAAAAAATTAGAAGCTAGATGGATGGATGCTTTGCGAAGTGGAAGGGGACCAATGACAGAGGCAGAGGAAGGCAGTGGCATGAAAAGATGAGTAAGATGTGCTATGTACATGTATGAACGCCCCATAACAAACGTAGTCATTATGTTCTATAGAAGTGCACATAAAAAACAGGAAGTCAAATCTTTATTTTTATTTGTTAAAGAATACAAAATGGCAATAGAAAAAGCAAGATTAGTAAAAGGCGAAAGATTTATGCAATCTGAAGAGAAACCAGAGTATAGAAAAAGCAAGATTAGAAATGATACAAAATTTCAGTAAACAGGACTGGAGAGATAGCTCAGCAGTCTAACCACCTGCCTGGGAAGCGCAAGAACCCAGGTTTGATCCCTGGTACCACATGTTGAGTCAGCCACCAAAATTGGGTGTGGTGGCACAAGCCGGTAATCCCAGCATAGGGAAGGCTGAAACAGGTCTAAGCTGCATAGCAAGAGACCCGGTACCACATAAGTTAAATAAATTATTTTTAAATTTAAAAAATACTAGGGGCTGGGGAGATAGCTCCGACGCACAAGTGCCTGCTGGGCAAGTGCAAGGTCATGAGTTCAAACCCCGACCCCACAAAAAAAAAAAAAAAAAAAAAAAAAAAAAAAAAAAAAAAAAAAAAAAAAATTAAAAAATACTAAAAGTGATAGGAATTCAAAAATAGTTGCTGTGTAGCACGATGTTATCTTCAAATTATTTATTTAGGTTACCATATATAAATGTGCAAGATCAATTGAAAGACAAGACACAATAAAATAACAAAAAAGTTATAAGAAATTCAAAAGAAAAAAATCAAGAGTAAACAAAAATGTTAAGCATTAACTGCCCCTTTCAAAAGACCAGCAGAAATCTGCATTACAATTATCCAAATTATCCTGCATACATACCTAAATATATCTTTTTGCCTTTTTTTCTTTTGTCCTTTTCTCAAGGCAGGTTTTCTTTCCCACTGAACACATTATTTCTCTTTCACAGAATCTATTGTACCTTTCTAATTTGGTTTACTCTTTCAGGTTCTCACATCATCAAAGTAATATGATGTTCACATACATGGATATGGTTTATTGCACATATCAATATGTCTCTAGTTGCACCCATTTGCCTACAAAAGTCTCAAATTTATCTTTTAATAGCTGATTAATACTCAATTGTGTAAAAATACTACATCTTTTTATCCATTTATGAGTTGATGGGCACTTAGGTTGATTCCAAGATTTAGCTATAACAAATTATGCTGTTATAAATGTGGGTGTACATATGTCACTGTAGCAAGATCATTTCAGTTCTTTTAGAAAAATACCTAGGAGGAGAATAGCTGGCTTGAATGAGACCTCCAATCGTAGCTTTCTGAGGAATCTCCATGCTGATTTCCACAATGGTTGTACCAGCCTGCACTCTCTGCAGTAGTGGACAAGGGTTCCTTTTCCCCCAAAGCCTCTCCATTTTTTGTTATTGGTTGACTTATTTTATTATTTTTTATATATTTAGGACAGAGTCTACAGCGTCTCAATACATAGATTGGACTCATAATGATTCTCCTGCTTTCAGCCTCCCAAGTGCTGGTATTACAGGTGCGCCATACCATGCCCAGTCTCAATCCATGTCTCAGCACACTCTGAGTTATCTGGCCAGCCCTAGGTTGACTTCCTGGTGATAGCTGTTATGACCAGTGATGTTGAACACTTTTTCATATATTTATTTGCAATTTGTATCTCTTCATTTGCGAAGTGTGCATTCGTAACAGATGTCCATTTTTGGATTGGGTCTTTGAATTTTGGAGGCTTGATTTTTCTTTAGTTCTTCATATATTCTAGATAGGAGTTTTTTTTTTTTTTTTTTTTTTGTCTGAAGGACAGTCCACCATAATTTTTTCTCAATTCGTGATTTTATTTTTCTATATTGGTGACTTCTTTTGACATGTAGAAACTTCTCTACCTATCCCTATGTCCTACCTAGTTTCTCTTCTGGAAGATTTAGTATTTCAGTTTTAATATTTAAATCTTTTATCTATTTTACAGGAAGTCAAATCCTCAGGCCTTATGTTGCTTCAAGTACTGTCCTAGGTCAATTGGACAGTTCAGTGAATGACAACATTCTTTTCCATCAGAGAACTAGAGTGGAGTTCTCGATAATGAATGAGAGAGTAATGAGATCACAGAATCATTAGAATGGGACAGCCACAGATAAGGAAGAAACAGAGTAAAGCAACCTGTAATTGTCCGGGTCCTAAGTTAGTATAAGCAGGTCAGGTGTCACCAAGAAAGTAATGTTTGAGAGAAGATGTGACAGAGATAAGGGAGTTTGTGAGTAGATACCTGGTAGCGCACATTCCATCCAGAAGGAGTGACCAGGGAAGATATTGAATAGCAAGTAGGCCACTGGGATTGGAGAAGAATAACCAAGGAAAAGCTGTGATAAAGAACAAAATCAGGACAGTGTCAAGTGGCCATATGACATAGAGTCTTATGGGTCATTGCAAATAAAACCTGTAAGTAATATGTTCATCTGTGGCATATTGTTTAGAAAAGAACTAGTATGGCCTGATTTGCACTTGAGAAAACTCTAGTTGCAGTGCTGAGACCTACGTATAGAAGAGAGACCAGTTTAGAGGCTTCCATATAATTTGGGTGAGACATGGTGATGGTTGATTCATGTCTATCTCCCTCAACTAACTGAAAGCTGCTGTAGGGAAGACCCAGCTCATCCAAACTACCCTTCCCAGCTCAGATTCCCTCACAAAGTGGATGTTCAGCAGCAGACATCCTGTGGATAAACAGCTATGTATTCCCCCCCCCTCCCCCCCTTTCAGAAAGTGACTAAAGTTTTCAGAAGAGGTTAGGATATAGTGTAGTCAGCATACAGGGGAGATGAAAAGGTCTTTAACTTGCAAAAGTTTTTTTTTTTTTTTTAATTTTTTTTAGGGAAGAGTCTAGGAGGTGTTCAGGATTCCACTACTAGACTGGACTCCTAGTGACCTGCCTATTCACAGCCTCCAAGAGCTGGAATTATAGGTGTGCGTCATCATGCCCAGTCTCAATTGCCATCTCAGCGCACTCCAGGGGTGGGGCTGGCATAGCAGGCCCAAGGATCAAACTCCAGCCCCTGCACCTGCTTGAAACTTGCAAAATTTAGTGGCAAAAGTACTTCAGTAAGACTATAAGCCTGGGCGGGGTGGGGGGGATGATGGTGACTGTAGCAGGAATGGTAACAACAATAACAGCTTCCATTCACTGCGGAAATGCTGCATTTCAGGCTCTGTGCTCAGCTTTCTGCAGGCTTCATCAGTCTCCAAGCTTGGAGAAGGGAATCCCGGTCACAGCATCTCGTCCTGGATTTGAATAGGAAGAGAGGGTGCTATTTCCCCTTGCTAAAAAGACAGAGGCAATGGGGCAGGTGGAAATATAGGTTGAACTAGATCATGCAAAAACCTTAAAATTTATGAAGTTTTCTTGTTTATTTAGTGTAGAAGCTGTAGGTTTAAAACTAAGCTTGGAGAAGATTAGTGTAACTCCTAGATTACCTCTGGATCATTGAGCTAGGGCGTAAAACTAGATAAGCAGTTGTTTCTAAGGTCAAAATTACAGTTTTATCATTTGGAGCCACTGATGTAGAAAACAGAAAAATGACACACCCTAGTATTTGTATGAATCTGTGCATTTTACACAGCCCCGGCATATGTTTCATCTTACTTGATCATCACTGCTTCCTAGTAGGTGGCATTGTTATCACATTTCGCAAATTGAAATGGCTTATGCAAAGGCAATCGATAAGATCTGGTCAGTAGTAGACACTCAAAATGTTAGTTGAAGTTGAAAAATAAAGAAGAACATCTTTAGAAAGCCTAAGCATACTGCCCAAGGTCACAGTACTGCAAATAAGTGACAGAGCCATGGCTGAAAGCCAGGGCATCTGCGCTTGAGTCTGATTCTCTTTCTGATGCCCTAACAGCAGAAAGCCTCAGAAATTCTGGGAGAATGGCATGTGAAAACGTCAAGCACCATGCTTGACAGCCAACCTCCTATAAACTCCTCATATGCAAAACATTAAATATTATTTTGCAATTAATAGAAAACTTAACTTCATCCTTAGGGTCCCAGACATACATATATTTATGTCAACACTGTATTTGTTTCTATATATTATACACTATATATGCATGTGTGTATGAGTATGTGTGTGTGTTTTAATTTCTAGAGATTGCATAACAAAATATTCCATACTGAGTTGTTTAAATGACATGAACATAACATGAACTTAGTTCCTCACAGCTCTGGAGGCTGGAAGCCCAAGAGAAAGCTGTGGATTAGTTTAATGTCTTCTGAGCCCTCTCTCTGGCTGGCAGAAGAATAACTTCTCAGTACATCCTTATGTAGCCCTTATTCTGTAGATATCTTCAGTGTCTCCTTGAGAGTACACATTTCACTCTTTTTTTGGTTAAATTGCATAAAGCTCCATCCTAAAGGTATCATTTTAATTTAATCACTCCTTCAGTGATCCTTTCTCCAAATATGGTTAAATTCTGAGATGTTGGGAAACAGAGCTTCAACAAACGAATTATAGGGGACACAATTCAGCCTATAACACATTCATTGTTGTTATCTTTCTTCACATGCATATTGATTATATTATTATTATTGTTGTTGTTGTTGTTTTCAACACTCAGTGGTACATTCAGTCTTCCTCACTGTTCCAAAATGTGCTGTTCGTCCATCAAATAGGGACAAGCTAAGGCCCTAGCACAATGACAAGAGGTGGAGTACGCTGTGCCTGTAAATTTGGCCTGGGCTTTGACCTCCGTGTGACCTTGAATTTTATCCTGATTTCATGGCTTGCTCTACCTGTGTGACGGTGGGGGAGCTACTTAGTTTCAGCTTCTTCATGTCATCAGTGTCCTGAGGTGAGAGGCCTTCTTGTCAGGTTTAGGAGAGGAGTGACTAACAAAAATTTTTGCAAGCATATCCAGCTCAGAGCCCACCCTTCTTAGGAGACTGGCTGTTCTGCCTCAGGGGTTGTGTTCTCTCAGTTTTTGGCACACTTGTGCTAGCTTGTAGAACAAAACTGTTGTATTTCTTTGAGTGTTTTGACAGATTAGTTTAGCCGGGATCTTTCTGTGATAAATACAGTAGACATCTAGTTCATGATTCTATGAAAAAGATCATTAGCAAAGCTTAATAAACAAGGGCCTGGCAGATAGCTTAGTAGGATAAGTACTTGTCTGGTAAGTGCAAGGTCCTGAGTTTGATCCCTGGTACCACCAAAATAAACAAACAAATAAACAAACAAACAAACAAATAAATAAATAAAAGCTTAATAAACAAGATCCCATTCAAGCAGTGAGGATCAAGAGCTCTTGGGTAATTATAAACCTTAGATTGTTGTCTCAGTATAGTAGGCAGCCTTTAAAAGCTACTCCAGTAGCCTCCAATTCCTTATAGTTATACTTTGTCTCCATCTGCCCTCCTTTTAATGGAGGTTGGACCAATAGCTTCCTATGTGTAAACAGAAAGAGACAAAGTGTGATGGGATATCACTTGAGAGATTGACTCAGTCATGGCAAGACTGAAGCTTCCGTCTTGTGCACTCTTTCTGGGGCATTTCTCACCAGCCGCTGCCCTCTTCTGCCTCTCTGTGTACCCACTTCCTTGTCCTGAGGGCACCCAGCTAATGGAGATGTTGGCATGGTGAGAATCTCACGTCAGACCGCAGCTTGGAGGAGGACTTTCTGCGTCCCACCGCTGGTCATGAGGCTCATCTTTGAAGCAGGTTCTCCAGCCCCAACCAGTGACTTGACTGTGCCTGAGCCAGCAGCACCCATGAAGGTGCGCCCAGACTCCTGCCCCATGAAATCTCAGGGATAATCCATGCTTGTGGTTTAAAGCTGCCAAGTTTTAGGGTACACTTCCATGCAGTCACAGATAAACACTACACCCAACTTGTACCAAGTCTGTGTTTTGCTAAGTACAGGAATCCTCACACTTAATTCAACTTCTATATTTCAGTAGCATGTTGCATATATAAGTTTTATGTATTTATTTTTTGTTAGGACCCTAGCACTCATACGTAACATATACAATAACCACAGTAGCAGCAACAACAAAAACACACAAAGAGACAAACCACCAAGAAGGGGAATAAGAAGACATTTAAACAAAAGGATGACTTTATATTCTTTTTACTTTGTAGAATCAGTAAGTAGAATGATATTAGACTTCACAAAATAGAAAAAATACATATTTTATTTTTACTTACTAGTAAAGAAGTCAGGCATGACATTGTTGAGAAATACTTTGAATATCACAGTAATAAATCACAGAACAACTCAAGATCAAAGCTCACAAATGAGAAAGCCCCACAGAGCTCTGTCAGCTTAAAGGGTGCTGGAGAAAAAGCACCATAGGGATCTCAAAACTAGGAGCTACACACCCAAAAGTAAACATTTAAATTTTGGTTACATTAGATAAAACGGCAACATATTCATCATCCACCTTTTAAAAAGACTTCCAATATATAATAACATTGAGAAGTTGGGTTTATAGGACACTTTATGTCTGTTTTTCCCATTTTTTATGTCCTATCTGTTTCATAGCTTAGTTGTAAAACACATTGGATTAAGCGCTTTGTGCCTTGTTTTTACAGATGAAAAGCTGAAATTGGATTTGATATTTAATTACCTTTCGGCTACCGATTGACTACATTTTCTTTCATTATAATAATTTGTACATTTTAGTTTGACGGTGTTTGAATCACTGTCCTTTTGGTGGGACAAAATATCCAACACCCACACATCAAAGGACAGGCTCTATTTTTGGCTCCCATTTTCAGTGACCATCCACTAGCTCCCAGGCAGAAGCAGCGCGAGGACAGCTGCTCGTCCCAGCATGGCCAGGGAGTGGCGAGCAGAGGGAGGAACCGGGGAAGGAAGTAGAACCTTCCAGCATGTTCCCAGCGACCGTTTTGTCCAGACTCCACATTCCAGCATCGCATTCACCTCTGATTTCCCTGGTCGCTAAACTCAAGATGAACGGTCCTGCCACCAACCACCCCCCGAAAGCCCCAGCTTTGAACACATGAGCCTCTTGGGAGGCATTCTGTACCTATGGGGGATATGTGACTGTTGACAGTGATCTTATGGACGCTTGTTTTTTAATTAAACACAGTATTAACAAATTTGTTTCCAAGAGCAAAGCAGATTAATAGGGCTAGATAAATGGTAGGGAGAGCCTGATGGTAACCTGAATTATCTAAAATCAAGGGAAAGATAAAGAACAGTAAAAAAATAAAAAATAAAAAATAAAAATAAAAAAAATAAAAAAAAATAACCATAGAAGAACAGCAAGTATATTGTGAACACTTTTATGATAGTACTAAACACCCCAATCTGTTTCAAAATGCGATACAATAATGAATATTCACAGTTATCACACTGAATCATTAAAATGCCAAAATAAGGTCAGCATGTTTAAGGAGACAAATTTATTGTAGCTGACATATATTGGATATCTACTTTGTAGCCAGAAATGTGCTAGGTGCTTTACATACATTACCTTTAATCCTCTCAACCCTCGAGGTTTTAGAAATGAGAAAAATGAGACTTTGAGAGTTTAAGCCACTTTTTTTTAAGGTCATACAGATGCTAATAAATGTATAAGCCAGGATTCAAACTCAGATTTTCCTGATGGAGAGCTCTCTGTCCCTCTTTCCACTATACAGCACTACTGTCGAAACTGCCTAGGGTTAAAAACATGCCTAAGGTTATGGTTTGTTAGTTTGAACCAATACTAGCATCACATAAGTTAACCACACCAATCTTTGTGAATTTTTATTAGAGAAGGTATGCTTCCTGCTTAACAAGAACCGGATTTACAAAACTGCTTTGGAATGCTACAGCAGCAGAGCCAGCTGCTTTGTGTGGAGTAAGTTTCCTGAATCTGGTAGACACTATTGTAGTTCTTTAACAATTTCCTGGGAGGCTGGAGGTCTTATTTCTACACTGAAAAAGAAATGAATTACTGAGAACCGATCTCATTTCTAATAAGCACATTTCTGAAATCATATTTATCTAATATGCAGTACTTCGAGCAACTCGTAAACAGCAAAGAAGGATTTCCTACCGGATGGATTGTTATTCTTTAGAGCACAGAGGGAACAGGTTCAGCCTTCTCGTTGGTTGCATTTAGCTAAGCAGTTTTCATGACTTTAATTCATTGATGTCAAATGGATCACTGCATTTCCAATGCTTAATTACTGAATCTTCTTCATCTCCAAATACATCTATGCTTGATATTTATTAAAACCTTTTTTCAGTGAGAAAAACCTCATCTACCATCTGAAATCTAATTTTCGTGACACTTTATAGGTAGTTAGGAACTAAAAATACACAGTGCTGTTTGAAATTATCATTCTTTGTGCTATATTCTAAAATTAATTTTTCCTTCTGATTGTTAATGTATTTTTCTTATTCTATTCAAAGAACAGTAGGGTGCTTTCCTGCTGATAATTTTGACCAGTCTTATAAATTGCTATTCAGAATGGACTGAATACTGTTTCTCATGATCATTTCTACTGAATTTCTCATGATGTCACCTATGAATCATAAATAATTACTGTTAGGAGAAAATAGATCCAAAGGAATATACAATCAAATACTTTGTACTTATTTAAAACAAAATAAACCTAGATCAGCTTATATAATTGGCTGTTGGTTAATCTTGTGGATCCAGGAGGAGTAGTGTTGGGGACCACAATACTTACAGGTGCACAAAAATGTTTTCTTCAGAATCTGAATTTTATCAACCAACTTTATCAATTTTATCAGCCAACTTTTATGCCGAATATGTTTTTAAAAATAGCAATACATTCATCTTCATACCCATGCAATAATAACATACAATTTATTTTTCAATGAAGAAAGTAGCTCATAAAATTAAAAGTATGAAGGACTGACTTTACCAAGGCTTACTAAGCTACCATTTTACAGGAAATCTACCAACATTCTTAAAAGGGATGTGTGGGGTGGAGGAGGATGCACTGAAATGATCCACTGGATACATGGAGAAATCTTTCTCTTATTGCATTAATGCAATGCATGATTTTCTGATGAGCGGAGAAAGGTGTGAGGTAATAATCACACACAAAATAGTACTGATGTAGAGAGGGTACAGGAGAAGAACCAAGCAACAAGTGAACATCTCTAGCTTGTTGAAGTGAGTGAGGGGAAGGATTGTATAGATCATAATGCTTACCCTGAAATGAACCAGATAAGTAAGGGGGCATGAGGAGAACTGCATTGTTGGCCAATGAATGGCAAGTGGGCCGCTTTATGAGCCCTCTTGTCCAGATCAGACTTGGTCTGTGTCCTTCCCAGAGCCAAGGTGAGTGCAACCTCCTGGCGAGGTTGTCCTGCCAAGCACGTTTCCTTTGAGAGAGTGGGCAGCAGCCACAACAGCTTGGGAAGAATGATCAGCTCTGCAAGGAGGATGTAGTCGGGCCCCAACAGTGTCTACTCTTGCTCTAATCAGGATGACAAAATGAAATGTAAAAGAAGAAACAACAAAGCCAGGTGTGGTGGCATGTACCTGTAATCCCAGCACTTGGGAGGCTGAGGCAGGAGAATCGGTGTGAGTTCAAGTCCAGCCTGGGTTACAAAAGTGAGCTCAAGGCCAGCCTCCTCTTGAACTGCATAATGAGACCCTGCAAAAAAAAAAAAAAAAAAAAAAAAAAAAAAAAAAAAAAAAAAAAAAAAAAAAAAAAAAAAAAAAAAAAAAAAAAAAAAAAAAAAAAAAAAAAAAAAAAAGAAACAAAAACTTGACTTCTGCGTTGAAAATCTGACCTGTTCTGTCTGTTAAATCATAAATTTTTTTCAAGCTATTCCCACAGAGTCTTACTTAACCTGGTGTCCACGCTGACCTTTGTTCTAATAAAAACAGATTTCATGTAAAAACAAATTATCCAATTCTTCTAATGGCATGGTGTGGTATCTCAAAGGAATATTGTTGAGAGAAAAATGCCACAGGTCATTGGATATGAAATCATTTCTAAGATTTTGAAAAATAAATACTGCTGTTTTGTAACCTGCCTACAAGTAGCCATAATAATTGAGGAAAGTGCTATGCCCAAAAAGTATCTTCCCAAAAGAAAAGCCCATTGAGCAATTCCCTGAAGATCACATCCCAAGAAAGAAGCAAGGGCTCCTATTCATGGAGAGTTTTTTTCAAGATCTCATGTGGCATATCTAAGTCTACTACATGTAGAGACACAGCTCTGGGGTTAAAACAAAATCTACCCTACGGTGGCTGGCTTTGCCAAGCCCTGAAGACAGGTCCTTCCCTTTGAACCTCCAATTAATTCTGTTAGTTCTAATCTTAGTCTGAGCCTTCCATTTAGGATTCTATCAGATGTCTGCAACTTCAAATAGCCATTACTTACATTCCCATAGATCTCCCCAAAGGAAGTCTATGTTCAAGTGAGGCTTTGACAACTTCCAGTAAGCCTCCAGAGAGGGCATGGCTCTGGACTGGGAACCAGAGCAGGCTTTGTGCTTCCCACAGCCTGGCCCAGCAACACCGGGTAGTGAGGAAAATGCCTGGCCCAGGATGTGGTTCCTTTCTTTGCAGTCATCTTCACCTGCTGCTCAGGGTTGATTTTCTTTTTATCTCATTTAGTTGGTCTACCTCTCACAGTGTGAACTTCAGAATAATTCAGCATCCCATTGGAAAAATATAGCAGGGGATTCACACAGATCATTTGGAGCACCAAGAAGCCTGGCTGGGATACAGCGCCTCTGCTATTTCTGGTATTAGCTCCCGAGCAGACCAGCAGCTTGGCAGCCCCTGTGGCTTTGCACAAGATGCAATGAATATAAATTTTGAAAAAATAATTAGTAATAATAATTTCTAAGAAAACTGAGGTCAACACTTCCATGATGCCTACTTTTCTTTTGAATTTATATCTAATTGCATTACATTTAAAATATGACAAACACTTAATGCATCTGGCATAGAAAGAGGAGCCAATTAGCAAATGAACACTCAGAAATGCTTCTCTAAGAAACTACTTTAGTGTGCAACCTCTGTAATTAAAATTCCTTAACTCTCACATTGTGCTTGAACTCATGAACTCTCAAGAAATTCAATAAGCAGCCAATAGTGCACAATTCTGCCAAACCTTCTCAAGCTTTCACTTTGCTTTTCATGTATTTTACATTTTTTAAAAAAGAAGAACCCTCCAAAGTGGGTAGACTTTCCCATGATGTGTCTACCATGAAGTGCTAAATAAGTGAGGTTTAACTAGACGGTCCTAAGAGGAAGTCTTGAATGAACCCCGATTTTCCAGCCTGGGAAGGTTGGAGGATAGAAAAGATATTAATAGGAAACAGAACTTGTGATAGAGCTTAGGAGAGAAAGGTTTTAGTAGAAAGGTAGTAATGAGTTTGGATGTGATCACTATGAAGGTACATGGAAGAGCTGAGCAGAGATTCTACCGAGATATGTGAGCAGCTGATGAGAACTGAGACATGCTGAAAAATTTGAGTAGTTTTCATTATTTTGTACTATAGTGGGTCTCCCCTAAATATTGTAGACTTACTACTCCCATTCACTGGAAGGAGAGTTGCCAAGCCCATGCAGGCCCGAGGACAATTACACTGTCGGGACATCCTGTGAGGAAGAGGATGGCAGAAAAGTTCCCCCCGCTAGCCCCACTCTATATGTTAATACTTTTAATGGGTTTGTCCTGATGAGAATTCAGGAGTTAGAAATTGGTCAATTTTCGTTCCCATTCAACTGATAAGGGGCAGTCAGCGAACCGCTTTAAGCCCCAGGAGATTACTGGCTTGGTCTTCCCTGTCCACATGACTAAAGGAGGCCACAATTTCTAATAATTTCTCCTCCCAGAGGGCAGAGAAAGGGAATGAGAAAACTGTTAGTCTGCTCCTAATTCTGAACCACAAGGGGAAATTGGTTGATGAAGGAGAAGTGATTGAATCCTGGGAGGAAAAGTGTCCATTCTATGTCATCTGAAAGCGGCAACTGGGAGTGAGGAGGTTGGACAGTCAGCTATGTCCCTCGGACTTCAGGAGGGCCGGTGTGTTGAGAGGGAAGGAGAGCAAATTTCTACTGCCAAGTTGAAGGGGAGAAGACTGAAGACAACTGGAAGTCATTCAGGAGCAGGATCCTAACTGTGCTCTTTTAAGAGATCTTGACAAGTGCAAAAAGGGAGCAGTAATGGTAGGAAAGGTAAAACAGGGGACAGAAATTATTTGACCAGCTCAGGTTTTAAGTGGGCACACACTATCTTTTAATAAAAGAGGCTTAATTTGTTCGAATAAGTAAGCTTTCAAATTGTTTATTCCATGTCAGTGTCTAGCAGGAAGCCAGGTGATAAATGGCTGATTAAACTTTCATGGCTACACCAAGCTTTTCTAATATTTGCTATAGGTTTGTGCCCTCCACATCAGTGCTTTCTGAAAAATAATTGGAGTTTTCCGAGAGACTCTTGTACCCTACCCTCTACCAACACAATCCTTACTTTCAACCAGATTTTACAAATATGGTGACACCATATGATTTAATTTCTAAAACAAGGGCTGTTAATTTATTAAAAAACAAACAAACAAAACAAAACAAAACAAAACAAAACAAAACAAAACCTGTACTAACCCTGTGCTTTTATTGGGCAGGATTCCAAGATTAGCTGTAAGAATAAAAAACAATATTGCCTATAAATTAAACAAAAATGATTACCGTGGAAGCCTAAATAAATTTGCATTTTAAAAATGTTAAATGTCAGTATTACTCTCAAAAAACCTGGAGCACAGGAACAACGGAGAACTGAGATCTGTGAGAACCTCCCGCAAACCTAGGCTAGGAATGGACTGAAGTTTCTAAAAATGCTAGCGATGGGCTGGCCAAATAGCTCAGCAGACTAAAGCACCTGTAAGCAGGCCCAGAGGCCAAGGGTTTAATCCTCGGGTCTACCATGACAGTCTTGTCCCTGGAGCATGCTAAGGTAGTAACTGGACTGGGTGTGGTAGTGTGTGCCTGTAATCCCAGTTCTTGAGAGGCTGTAAACAGGCCGCTCACTGTGAGTCTGATTAGTAGTGAGACCCTGAACACCTTGTAGACCCTTCTTAAAGAGTAAATAATTAATACGCCAGTGAAAAGCATTTTTAAAATTATATGTTGAAGATGATGGTCAAAGGCCCCAGGTTTGCTAATATTTTGCCTTCAATTTTTTTTTTTTTTTTTTTTTTTGTACCAAGGATTAAACTTGGGACCTTGTGCTTCCTGTGCAGGGGCTTATTCTACTGACCTATCTCCCTGTCCTCTTCAAATTTGATCAGTAGAGTTAACTGTCTGGCATGTGTACTATATGCTCAAGTATCTATTTATAATTTTAAAATTATTTTAATCACTTTTTACCAAAACTTAATGGATTATGATCTGATAGTCACTTAGCAAAATATTTTTGGGAAATGAGATGCAACTCAAAATCTCTGGTCAACTGCTTGGCTGGAAAATCAGTAGTTCTGCACAGTCACCTGGGGATGTCAGTGTCACTCCTGTGCCCGTCGCTGCTCTGCAAATCTATCCCAGTGTGCGACATTAATGGAGCTGTGGCTGCTGTACCTCCTCATGGCAAGCTGCAGCCTCACCTGAAACCTTTTCTTTGGTTCTTGCCACAGAGAACTCCCCCAAGGGACGTCGTGACCTGCCTGCTCCTGCTTTCTGCTGACTCTGCTTGGGCAGGGGTTGGCTCCTGTCAAGTCTCCCTGTTACCTGGCTGCATCCAAATCTTCTGGTACAGCAGCTCATAGGTCTGTTCATTTGAGTCTGCAAATGGCTTACGACCAAGCAAAGAGAAGAACTGTTTTTGCTGCACAAGTAGGAGGACTCATCTCGGGGCTGGGGGTTGATCTCTGCTTAGAGTGGTGTCTGATTCAGCAAGGAGTTGGAGTTGAGGACACAAAAAATGTGGCTTTCCGTTTCTGCTTGGTTTTTAAATGAGTTCTGCAAAAATGTTTGAAAACTTGCAGTGCCTCCTGCCATTTCATTAGGTGCGATTCCAAATGAGCTCAAAGAACACTGAAGCACTGGATGTCGAGGTTGGCCTGTTGCTCTCGACTGGTGCCTGATGTATTCAAAAGCTGGATTGGAAGGCATGCGCTGCTCATGGCCATCAGCGAATGCCCCTGCACTTTCTCCGTCCTTGTGTATCTCACCCCTCTGGCTCTGACTCTGCCCACGGCTTTATGTATGAGAAAGCCAGCTTTATGACCTGCAGTGTTTAAGTTGTGTATGTTATGACCCTAACCTATCTCTGCAGCCTCATCACACTATGCTCTAAACACACCAACTTGATCACTGATCATTAAACTTACTAGACCTTTGCATGACTGCGCACCGTCTGTGATTTTCTCCCTCCCTCACACCCCTTGACCTTTCCTTGCTGAGCAGACTCCAACATTGCTGCCAAGAGTGGCCACATGGCTCCCCTTTGTGAAGCCTCCCTGAGTGTCTTGGGCAGGACTTGCGGGCATTGCAATGTTAGATACTGTTCTTTTTTGGTTTATTTCTTCACCCCTTGCAGCAGTATGATTTATTAATCACTATACTATGTAAGATAGGCAATTGTGAGTCATCACCTTCTTTTTAAATTCACCTATGCTGTAGACACTAGATTTAGAGTTGCAAACAGCAGTGACTGGAGAGACAGCAGATTTAAAAGTCTAACCATTAATCCAGCATAGGAGGCACAGCACACATGAGACACAGGACCCAGAAGTAATGCCCTGGAGATTTAAGAAGGCTTCCTTGAGGATAAATGCTTAAGCTAAGGTTCTGAACCCTTTGTCAAGGGAGGGGAGTAGTGTATTCCCATTGGTGTCCCCATGCACAGGGTGACTATACATACATATTCCCTTCCACCACAAGAGCTGTGCTCAAAGTTTCCCTCCTTACTCACAGAACTTCATGAACTTCTCAGATGCCAGACTCAGAGCTGGCTTCTCAGAGAAGCTGACCTGCAAGAGAGCTCACAGGGTCCCAAAATCGTATCCTTCTTCCCTGCATGAATTCTCAGCAGACTGCTAAGTAGGGCAGCAGAACACAGAGAAAGAACTACATTCTGGATGGGGTTTGACCCCCACTCGGGTTTGGGTGCTGGGAGCTTGGTTCACAGCACGCAAATGTTAAGAGGTCATGAGGCCTTCAGCAGGCAAAGCCTACTGGGAGATCATGGAGGCTGGTTGGAAGGGTCAAACTGTTCTTGTGGGAACCTACTGAGTTTCCGGCAGAGTGAGTCATTATGACAGGATGAGATTGACCCCTGCCCCAGCTCAGCTCTCACTCTGGCTTCCCATCTATCCATGTGTTCTCTCTCTCTCTCTCTCTCTCTCACACACACACACACACACACACACACACACACACACACACCTGCTGTTAGAGGCCATCCATCCTTCATGTGTGACTTGGCCCACAGAGCTTCATTGGAGGTCACACTGGTAGGGCTGGTGACTGTTGGACTTTCAGCTTCCACAACTCCAAGCTAGAGGAACCTCTTTTCTTTATATGTCACCCAGCCTCAAGTGTATTGTAATAGCAATAGATACCTAACTAACACACACAGGAAAGCAAAATATCCCTCTTATTTCACATAAAACCAACATTACCAATGTCCATTTCCTCCCTGAAAAGATTTGTGAGGGGTTCCACAGAATAGACTGAGAGGCTGTTAGAAGTTGGCAAGCTCTTTACTGTATGACTAGCAGAGTTCACTCATGGGCAAGGCTTTTATTAGAGAAGACAACACACCTGAGAGAGACACAGGTGGGCAGGGCCTAGAGGAGACAGCTACCTGGGACTGGGTGTGACCTTCCTAGGCTTGGAGGAGTGGTTTTGGTGGTAACTAATTGGGTTCTTTTCCAATTAGTTGTGAGACTCTACCTTCATGTCAGGAGGCTGAGTTTTCCAATTATATGGCCTTAGTCCAGACAGGCATGGCAGCCAAGGCCCACGCAGAGTTAAAACCATAGTACCCGCTTATGTGGATGAGGCCCAAGACAGTTCCTATGGGTCAGCCTGGGTCCTGGGGCTGTAGATGGTGCATGTGCCAGCCCTTGCTTCACAAAGTTGGTGTGAGTACCATGAGTGGCACCGGGAGCCCAGTTCAGGAAACTCAGAGGTCGCAAGGTCAGGCAACAGGCCACTGCCTTCCAGGGGGTGCTGGACTCCTCCTTTTGCTCATCTACAACTTTCTCAGCTCTACGACACGCCAAGGCAGCTAGCTGTTGTGTCAGATACATCTGCTTTTAAAATTTGGAGACATAAATAAAACGCAAGGTGTATGTAGTCTTTTTTTTTTTTTTGAGACAGGGTCTTGCTGTGCAGTTCAGGCTGGCCTTGAGCATCACTTTTGTAGCCCAGGCTGGTCTCAAACTCACACCGATCCTCCTGCCTCAGCCTCCCGAGTGCTGGGATTACAGGCGTGCGCCACCAAGCCTGGCGTATGTAGTCTTTAAAAGCCATTCCTATTATTTTTATGAATACACAGATCATCAATCCATCTAAAATGTGGAGGAACAGAATTTTGCGCTGTACAGAGAAGGATAAGTGAACATGGAAGGATAAGTCTTTTTCTGAGCACGTACTCATTATGGCTTTTAGATCTCTCTTTCCTGTGATTGGTGAACTCCATGAAATGACCCTTTGGTGCGAATTTCTGAACAGAAGGCTTAAAGGGTTGATCACATAATAGGCGCTTGCGATCTGTGGGCACAACAATGAAAATTAGCTGAAAATGGAGGTAGGGAGCAGGACGTGATCACACAAATCCTAGGGGCTATTGTTTTTCTTCTTTTGGTGGCTCAGTAGATCATTGATTCAGTTTGTAGTGGGACAAGACCTTAATGTCCATAGTCCCAGAAAGAACGGCAATTTGGAATGAAGACCTTGACCTTTGGTCTGAACTCTCTTTAGCAATGTTTCCGGGCCTAGAGGAGGCTCTTGAGGTCTTTCTAAGAGGTCTTCCTTAGAAAAAGTGGGCATTCTTTTGATTTTCTAGATGAACCTACACATAAGTTGCACACTCTAGAGCAATGCTTGTTCTCTTTGGCTATGCTCGTGGGACCAGGTCCAGTCTTCTAGCCAAGGCAGGCTTGTGGAGGACCAGCAGGACAGCTTCCCCTAAAAGAAGACAAACTGCTTCCATTGTGGCTCACTTTTGCCCTGCTTCCATGTGCTGTTCTGTACACAGCCACTTGTACAAAAATTACCCCATGGATTGGCCGTAAGCAGTAGAAATGGCAGCCTATATGTTGATGTGCATGCAGTCTTTAGACCAATACAACAGGTCAGGGAAGCTCCCCCGCCCCATGGCTCCCTACCACTAAGTGTGAGACTGCCAAGCTGCCTTGGTTGGTGCTGAGCCTCAAGCAAGAGGTCAGGGCATCCCAGGGGAGAAAGGTCAGACAGATGTCAGAGCTGAAGCAGCTTATGCAGAACACAAAATACTTCCACAAACTGTGTTATGCAGATTTCCCTAAAAGTAGAGGCTCCCTGCTTTGGGAATATATTGCTCTTTCTGCATAGCTCTCTCTGCAGACTGCAGCGGTGCTTTTGTGTTTCCTACCTAGCCCAGCTCACAGCACTCTCTGCCCTCCTCAGTCACTCAACTCTGAGCCACTTTCCTCCTCACAAGTTTACAAAACCTGGGGTCAGCCCTGGCTTGTGGGCTTCGTTCTGCTGAGCCATCATTCCCACTGGACATAGGACCCCCTTGGCTCCTCACAACTGCAAATATGTCTTTGTCTCTTTATTCTCACTGTGTGTTGCACTGTAAGTGGTGGGTTGGCATTTACTTACTAGAAGTCCAATAACCTTTCCCCGGGATTATCAACATAAACTCCTGCAGACCTCAATGAGGTCCAGACAGGCTCACTATACACACTCCTCTTCGCTGAAATTTGGCTATTATAATAATGAAGAATCTATATCCAGAACATACTTTGTAATAATGACGTTCAGTGGCAGTATACACTCTGCTATTTATCTACTTCTAAATCTTATGTTCTATCAGTCCAAGTAGCACAATCAATACCCTTATGTAACACAGAGAAATTAAATCATAGAAGAGAAATAGCCAAGCCTTAGAGCAACATTAAACAAGAGCCAAGTGTAGACAGAAAAAAAAGGTGAGCACAAAAAAAGCACAGAAAAACTAATTATGCGTGGATTTTAAAATTAGAGGGCTGACCAAATAGCTCAGCAGATTAAAGTGCCTGAAAGCAGGTGGAGGGCACAGGGCAGGTGGTTCAATCCTCAGGTCTGCTATGCCATCCCCACCCCTGGGGTGCAGGCAATTGAGACTGGGTGTGGTGGCACGTGCCTATAATTCTAGCAGGTGAAAGGCTGTGAACAGATGGATTGTTATGAGTCTGTTCTAGTATTTAGACCCTGAACACCCTGTAGACCCTTCCCTAAAATAAATAAATAAATAAATAAATAAATAAATAAATTAGTGAAGTTAAAGGTGCAGTAATTTCTATCAAGACTTTGAGTTTCATACTTGGGCAAGTGTGGGCACATAGAAAGATGACTGAATTTTAAAATCCCCCCAAAATAACTATACATATATAGCCAGGGAGGGAAGGAAGGCCTTTTCAGTAGAGTGTGAATGAATATCAACACAGACAATAAATTTATTCAAAATAGAGAGAGCTCAGTATAAACTATAAACCAGCTGGATATAGTGGCATGCTCCTGTAATTCCAGAATTTGGAGACTCTGAGACAAAAGGATTGCAAGTTCAAGCTCAGGAGAGTGGCCTGAGCATCTTAGTGATTTGATAAGATCCTGTTGTTTAAAAAAATAATAAAAATAAAAGAAGTTAGGGACTTAATTCAAAAGCTTTGGGTTCAATACCAAGCATTGAGAAAGAAAGCAAGAAGAGCATTGAAATTTCTAGACCTTACTTATATTTATTTGTTTAATGTATTTGGTACAGGGTTTCATTAAGCAACTTGGACTCATAGTGATCCTCCTGTTTTTAGCCTCCCTAGCACTGAGATTACAGATGTGAGACACCACGCTGGCCTCGTATCAATGGGTGGCTCAGTGTATCCAGAGGTGGGATTAGCACAGCATGTGGTGCCCGAAATCAAACCCTTGTTCCTGCACTTGCCTAAACAGGCACTTAGTCTGCTGAGCTATCTCACTGGCCCCTCACATAGGCACTTTACAAATAAGAATATCAGAAAGGCCAACAGGACAATGAAAACGTTTGCAAGTCATCTGGAAGATGCAAATCACATCACAGAGGGATGACAGCCCATATCACATCTGCCACAGCAAATAGACCCCTAATATCGAGTGTGGAGAAAGATATATACAACTGGAATGCTCCTATTTTTCATGGGAATGTAATTGCTATGACCAATTAGGTAAATTGCTTAGCAATAGACATGCAAGCTGAATATAATCCTATTTTATGATGTAACAGTTCTATATCTCAACACTCAAGACCATCTACTCTACAATGCTCATAGCTACCCTACTCATTAAAACAAATAAGCAGACAAAAATCTGAAACAATTAAATGGTAAATAAATTGCAGTATATTCATATCATAGAAAACTAAAACAATAAAAATATGTACTATTGCTATCCATCCACCTGTAACAACACACATGAATAATCCAGAGAAAATGCTGAGAGAAGAAAAGCCAGATATAAAGGAATGCCTGCTGCAGCTCAGCAATGAAGTATAAGAACAAACAGAACTAACTTACACTGACAGAAATCAGAATGGTGATTATCTCTGGGAGTGGAATATCGACTGTACAAAGGCACCAGGGAGGCTTTGTTGACACTGAAAATGTCCTCTGTCCTGATCTTGTCATGTTTACATCATGCACAGGTAAAATTTTATTGACCTGTGATTTAAGTTTTTTGCATGTCCGAGGGGTACCTCACTTTAACAACAGAAATGTTGTAGGATTTTTCTCAATCTCATGTTATACATTCTCACTAATACAAACTATCAAAGATCAAAGCTGCCCGCTGAGCCTACTCCTCATCTGAAGAATTCACTCCAATCTGTGGCCGATGCCTGAGAGCACAGGTGCAGTAGCACACGACTCACAGAAAGCCGAATTGTGACTGGGCCAAGAGCTTGATTACGCCTATAGTGAAAGAATAATCCCGACCAGATCACTCATACTGGCAAGACTCTCAGTAAGTCCAGAGGATCAAGAGTTTCTGTATACATAATTTTATTCAGTGTCCTACCTGAACTCAACAATTCTTACCCTCTCCTGCCTCCAACATCAGAACTATGGAGTTTTCTCACCTCGACTCAATCATTGCTATATCCACCTTGAGCTGTAAGTTCATACACTCAACCTATAACTCTACTGATGAATTATTCATTGATTTTCAGTCTTTTCTTCCATCCTCCACCTACAGTACTAATGCATTCTCTTCTCTTAGCATTGTTTAACCATCTGTTAATCCAGCCTTCTGCCCAAGGGGGTGAGTAGGGAGGAATGATTTGAGGGCTCTGCGGATGTGCTTTACAGTTAGGGATAGTCCATTAATTGTTGATTTTGTTTGTATTCAGCATTCTGCTTCTATCTGTGGTTTTAATTGATGTGAGCATGCCCAGGGGCTTGTGCTGGACCCAGCTGTATAAATCAAATAAATAAATAAACAAAGAAACAAATAAATAAATGAAGTACATCTCCATTGGAATAAATGGATAGCACAAATTTCTCAATTTCTTTTTCATTTCCTTATAAATGTACCCTGAGGCACATATGAGAGGGAAGTATCCAAAATTTAAAGAATTAAAACATGTCCATAGGGTAAGAAGCAATCATTACGTAACTCTGTAGGCCCCTTTGCTGTATCATGACAGCTACAGTGGAGGGATTAGTAATATCTGCATTCCTATTCCACCTAAAACTTTATTTCACATTAGTTGTCATTGTCTCTGATAGTTTCTTTGGAGGGTAAAACCGGAATATTTAAGAGATATCAGTGGAATGGTACTATCCACAGGCCATAGAGAAGTTTTAAGCTGCTTTTCTTCTATAGTGGGAAGCAGTGTTAAAATCTGCTGCAGGTCAGATGCAGGCTGCCTGGCACACAGCCAGGGAGTGGAGTGTGGGCTTACTTGGCCAGCTCAGTTCTAAACAGAGGCTGCAGATGTTTTTGTGCTTTGTGTCTCTGTATGAGTGACACGGCTGAGAATAGGCTGCTCTCTGAACTTGTGAGCCAGAAGGAGAAGAAGAGGGGGACCTCCTAGAACGTGATCTGGAGCTGAGCCTCAGCTGAGCCATGGGTAACCCTTTGACTCAGAGTGAGAGATAAAGTTGTGCTGTAGGAAAGCTCTGGGATTTGGAGGTTGAACTCGACTGCAGCGTACGCCGACAAATACAGGCCCCACGGCTTCTGCGAATTTCCAGAGACAGTGTCATAAAACCCTAGGTAAAATGGGCCTTTATCTTTCTACGAGTGGGTGGCCCATGGCTTTTCTTTTCTAAAGCAAACACAAACTTTCTATAGATTCACAAAGTCCACACATTTCCACTGCCCAAACCACATAAACATTGATAGCCTCAGACTTTAGCACACCTCTGTCTTGAGGACTTGCTTTCATTTTCGTGTATTTTCAATTCTGCCTGTGAACCTCTTTATGCCTTTGAAAAAAAAAAAAAAAAAACAGACTCAGCAGAGTCTATTGGCATCTGATCTCCTCTGTCTCTACCACCCATCTCTCCTGGGGTCACCACACTTCTGTCTCCCGCACTGGGAGGTTCAGAGGAAGGTTCTGACTATTGAAATCATTTCCCCTGACGCTGATCACCATATGTTGGGAAGGCAATTCAATATAATGTAAAGAACCTGGGCCTTGAAGTCAGACAGACGTGAGCTTGAAACATGGCTCTGTTACATTCCAGCTGGGTGACCTTGGGCTGTGAGCCTCAATCTCCTTATCTGATTGAACAGAAATAATACCATTCACTTGTTAGGATTAAATGAGATGGTATCTATGCCTGGCCCATAATAAGGGCCATCAGAATTGGTTATTACTCTTCAACTCTTGGGGCCCACAATAGAATCCATCTCTCCTGACCAAGCTTTCAAATATTTGGCAACTTTGATCCAGCCTCAGTTCTTGTGCAATTGGTTCTTTGTACCTTACTTTAGTTCACTTTCCACATTGAGTTTGTTTTTGCTGGATGGGGCCCAATGGGCCAGCCAGTGGCTAGCATTTCAGATTCTAAGTCTGTACTTAATGTACTTACTTGAAATCTAATCCTTGCATCAATGACAACCTTCATTTGTATGTTACCCATTTCCTCATCCTAATTGTTAATAAATGTACTGCAGGTGTTTCATTAGACAGGCTCTTGAAGTCTTTCGGAGTAGTAAGCTCATGTGTATTCACACAGCACTCAGATAGTAAAGGATATGTAACTTTTCCTTAATTTCTAATAATAGACCTAATCCTCATCAGTTGACCACCCCCTGGTATTGAGGGTGAAAATAACTTTAAATTTCCAATTGTCTGATTTGCTAGTTTCAATCATTACTGAACTCTACCTAAAGGCAGTAACTACACGAGACTTTTGCCTTAGTCCTTCCCCCCTTCAAAATATCATGTGGGTAGTTTAGGTGACCTTGTAGAATGAGGTTGGGTGGTGTGGTGTTAGATCTTGTAATGGTGGTGCTGGTGATGGTGGTGGTAGTGTCAGGGGTCGGGTGCGCACACATGACAATTTTGGTCACATCCTCTGATGATTTCTGGACTTACGTTTATGGGGAATGTGACTCAGTATCTACCTTGCACAGTTTGCACTGTCAAAGAACTCAGCCATTTTCCTTGCCTTCCATCTACCATCATGTCACTCCCTGGTAACATACCAGCCTGCAGTTGCACGCCTCCCACCATTCCCTTTCCCCCAGGATTCCCATTTCAATTCGCACCATGACCAAATGAGACAAGTTCTCCTCTCTTGCTGTGATGCACTGCTCTTAAAACTCTGGGATTGAAGATAACAATACACAATATAATAACCATTGTTAATTTCACATCATCTTCTTTTGAAATTCTGTATCATTTTTACTGTTTTTTTCCCCACTCTTTAAGAAAGAAAAAGCAAACATCCTCTGTTATCTAGTGCTTCGTGTCTAACTTGGTTTATTCGCTAAAGGAAACAATAAAATTGCAATTCCTTTATCCAGGCACATACGTTAGGTTCTCAAGCCCGTTTCCATCCTGCTAACTTGAAACAGAGGTCAGCTTTGAAATGATGCAGAGTGATGACCTCCAGATGGATAAATACCATTAATTTAATGAGAGGAATTCACAAAACAACAGGATATAGGAGGTGAAAACATATATGAAAGTAGTTTTAAAACTATCTCGGTATAGCTGACAATGATGTCACTTAAGCAACTCTTTGGAGACCTGATTTGCATCTTCCACTGGATCATCACTGGGCAAATGTGCCTTAGAGTGGTGTGGACCAAGGCACAGAATAAGTTTTACAGTGACAGAATGTGCGGAATCAGGATGTATCTTCTGCTTCTATAAAATTACAAAAGAACATAGAAAATCCTATTTGGTGCCTGGCACAATCCTATAGAGGATTATGTACACTCAGTCATACAGGGTCATTTGTGGAACCTCTAATACACAGGCAATTTATAATGGAAATGTACGCTGAAAATGTACAGTGAAAAAGCCATATTCTTCTACCATTTATGTCATATCCTGGATGTCCTATTCATCATTTATAGAACAAAGGGACATATGTGCCAGAACAGCAAAGTGACTTAATCCTGAGATGTCAGCATGCAGTAGATTCAGGGACCACACTACAAAGTCTATGTTCTCTGAGGGACAGAACAGCAAGCTTGATTATTAAGGGGTAGATGGAACTGCCAGGGAACTGTGTTCTGGAGTCTCTGGACGTGTGCAAGAAAAATAAACAGAGCACTGAATTTCATGCAAAGTTTTGCTGGTTTGTCTATGTGTGCACTTACTGTTTTTTTCTTGAAAGTGGATCTACGGTTTTGTCAGATTCTCAAGATCGCTCTGCCCATGAAGACCTACTGTTCCTTGAGTGCTGATGGGTAACTTCATCTTTAGCATTACTATTGCTATAAATATTTACTCCTTCAGTCCCACCTGAAGGCACGATTCTTAGCAGAGCAGGTTGTTGGGCAAAAGTAGAGAAAGACTGAAGATGGGAGGAAAGTGGCTGCAAGAGTGGATGCTGCAATAGAACACTGAGTTACTTATACAGTAAGCACCAAGATATTGAAAAGGCCGGGCAGGCCATCTCCTGTCTTCACATTCCTGCTGCTGGGATGCTGCCCTCAATGTGCACAGCAGTGTGGTCTCCCTACTGTGTTAACACAGCGAACATGGCAGAGTTTGTGGCAGTTCCCTGAAGGTGAAAAGCAGAGCAATATGATTTGCTTTGTGTCTTATTCCATCTGGCCCACATCATAGGAATTTACAATATGCATGGGTGAGACTCACTTGAGATAAGAAAGAAACGCTGTCTGGGGCAAACGACCAAGCACTATGAGCTACTTGCCCCCTGCCCCCTCCTACCAGGAGCTGTCTCCTCAGCCTTGTAAAGAGGTAGTCCATTCTCTGTTCAGTATTGTTCCACTTGTAGGCTGGGAACTGGGTGGATGCTCTGAACAGCTGTGGGAGTAAGTGCTACTCAGGGGTACAGAGGCCACATCTGCAAACTTCTTGGTGGAAAGTGAACACCAAACTTGATTACACACACAGAGAGCTTTTGGGAAACACTTCATTGTGACTTGCTTATTATTATTCTGTGTATCAGCCTGTTCCTTCTTTCCTCCCATGTGGCAAATATTTGCAGATAGTCTTTTAATATTACTGACTGATATGATATTGCCTATCATACTTTTAATCAAAAATATCCCAACACATGAGTGCTGCGGGTGTTAGCTTGGATGGGTAACTTCAAAAAATATATTATTGTAGTTTCTCGGAGCACCTCTAAATATAGGAAACAACAACAAAACTCTTTCATTCTTGGAAATATGATTTAAGCAAGCCACTGTGTATCATGGCGTAAGGTGGAGAGACAATTAGAGATGTCACATATATTAGCATTTTTGATAACATTTGCAATGTAAATGATCAAAGAATAGAAGACTTGGGGAGAAACACTTGTTCCCTTCTGTCCTTCATATACTTGTTCCACAAAGGACACTGATTTAAGGAAGCAGCTTCCAGGAAGCCTAGATAATATAGGCGAGAATATTATTTTAATTTTGGATTTCTGCATTCCTCTTTTATTGGATGAGTGGGAAAGCACAGAAGAAATGTCATCCAACTGACAGGTGCTCAATGAGGTTTACATGTGCCTGACTGTCTGTCTCTGAACGTGCATCCATAGTGCAATGGTGGTCTTCTGAGGTAGGTGTGTGTGTGTGTGTATGTGTGTGTGTGCGCTCAGTGAGACTCTGTGACTGTTTCCTGCACATGTTCCCAGTCAGGTAGAGGGGGACAGCACTTGGGGATGTCCAGGTGAATATCTGCTACTCTAGGGTGGTGGTGTTGTGTGTGTATGCATTTGTTTTCTATAAGTGTATGGGAGGCTGATCATTGGGAATGAGGATTTAATACTGTAATCTCTCCTAATTAGAAAGGGCTTTACAGGTCATTGAATATAAACTCCTAAAATCACAGTCTTTTTTTGTTGGGATAATGAACTACTGAGCTGGAATAAATAATGAAAAGGTGAGAGCTAGGCAGCGGAGGTAGCCACCAGTGATGTACCCGGCATACTTCTGGATAAGAGGGACGCAATGACGAGTGAAGCAGTACCTGTTGGTACCAAAGTTCACAATGCAGGAAGATCATCATTCAACAACAATGAAAAAATCAATTATTTAATTAGGTGTGCTAAGTACTAGAGAGAAAAGGTATAGTATTCTAAGGAAGTATATAATAGGAGAGCCCAAGAGGCGAGGGAGATTAGAGAAAGCTTGGGAAAAGAAGCAAAGTAAAAACACAGCCCGCAGGACAGCTGTGCTCCAGGCCACCACCCCTCCCACCACCAGAAGGAAGGGATCAATACCCGCTTCCCACCCCACGGCAGAGGGGCCTCCCTCACCCACTCCCACCTCACCTGAGGGTAGTGATTAATGTCACTCCATTCTACCTCTGGTGCCATGGTGTTCAGTGCTACCCCCAGCACGCTGCCAAGTGGCCATGTGCATGTGAAGTCCATAGGCCTCTCCTGCTTTACACACCTTTCATATACTACTTACTTCAGTAATCAAAAGGAAGAGCTTTTGTGTCTTAGCGCAGGCCACCTATCAAAGCAAGCAATGCTGAATTTCACACTAGAAGTTTATTTATTTATTCATGTAACAATAAAAAAATAAGTGTCCCCATTTGGAGCACTCTTGGAGTTCTCTACTCTGAGCAGCTATTTTGGAGACTCAGCTTTCCTTCCTATTGAGCATCTGTACCCCACAGGACCTCAAAGTACTTGTTATGGTTTGTGTCTAGTTGTCCCCCTAAAGCCTCATGCAGTCATGGGTCAAGGACTTTTAGAGTTTGAGAATTAGTGCGAATAGGGGTGTGAGCACTATGTCCAACGTGGGGCAGAGAGCCTGAATGAAATATAAGAGAGACGGAGAGACAGACCCTCTCTGCCACTCTGCCTTGGAGCCAGCCACGCATGGACTGAAAAAGCTCCAGTAACTGAGCTGAATAAATCTTTCCTTCCCTCATTTTGGGTGTCAGGTGTTTGTCCAAGCAATGAGAGAAGAGTAACTAAGACAGTGCTCTACTTTGCTTGTACACAGAGGTCAGAAAAGAAAAGGAGAAAAATAAAAGAAAAGAAAAGAGGAGAGGAATGTGTAGGATGTGTGGGGGCCTGCAGCGGGGCATACTCATGCTTCTCTGGCCAGAATTCAGGCACAGGTCTGGTCTAGTGTTAGAGAAGACTGGAAAGTGCAGTGTAGCTGTCTGCCCAGCAAGAAGAAAGAACGCATCCCAGAAGATCCCTGGTGGTCTTCACGACACCACAGCTGTCTTCTTGCAGAGCCCAAAGGAGAACACAGCACAGTGCCTTATGTCTCCCGTAGGGACCTGGCTGCCTAGTTTTTAGCAGGTGAATTGGATGATGGAGGAAATTGTGAATGGACAAAATAACTTTCGATACACTAAGACATCAAACCAATGGACTCGTTTCCATGACAGTACAGATGTTGTCTTAACTTTCAGAGAACTTTTATTATGTTCTCTGTCACATAAACACTACAATCTTTGAGAGAGTAAGACACGGAAATCATTTATATTTCGAAACTGATACACCTGCGAACCTGATGAGAAAAAAAAATCTACTGAGAATAAAAAGGTATGCCAATATTATATAAACTCTATACACATCCCTCTACCAATCCACACCCTACTGATATCTCTTTCCTCTTTGCTAATATTGACATATACCCTAATGGTACCATCAAGCTTCTGCTTTAAAAGCATTTCAAAGGATAATGAAATGTTGATAGCCATGACTTCGAAAAGAAATATGCCTTGAGTTAACAGAATTTCCATGCACTCAACTATTATGTGCTGCAAAATTTATAGTTTATTCTTTCAAACAGTACAATACTATTACAAAGAGAGGAGACCTGTTCCTAATAGACTCTATGAGAAACAGAGCCTGTTCTGTAAGAACACGCTTAGGGTGTCTTTATTGAACTTTGTCTGTCCCACTTGGGCTGAAGCAATTGAGCATCCCTTCCTTTGTGTCCACATTGTATCTAGAACGTATCAAATTGTAGCCATTTATTTTTATGTCTATCTTTGCAAGAAAAATGTGAGCTCTCTGGTGACAACAAAGTGTCCTTATTCTTCATTTACTAGTTTTGAGTGCATTTTTTGAGTTCCCCTTATTTCTATTTTGAAAATCTGGTATAGGAGGGATTCAGAAAGCATTTACTGATGAAATGGAAAGACTGGCCAATGAAATACAAGGTTCGTATGTTTCTTTAGGAAATAAGAATGCCTCCAATGTAGAGACCCAGTCCTTCCTGCTGCCTGACTTTCTCCTTCTCTTAGGTACCAGACTCGGGATTAGAGGATCCATGGCTTCGTGCTCCAGCTGCTCGGCCTGCACCCCTGTCTGCCTCATCTGCACAGACCAACATTCTACGGGAGCTTTGCTTTTGACTTTGCTAGTGGGAAAACACAGCAGAGAAAAATGCAAGGAGCATGGCCTACTTTCCAGAGTTTTCCTCACAAGAGTCTGTGAGGTCTTGCCAGATGTGGATGAACCCTAGCATAAAAATAGTAACCTCTAGCACAAGATGGTTATGAGCGTGGATACATGTGAGGGGTTGAGCATAAAACTTGGCAGAAGGTGGGCGTCTGATCAGTGCTGGCCTGCTTTCTGAGGCTGTACTATTGCTTGTTTCATCATTCTAATGCTGGCTTTATGCCAGAAGCCCTTTCTAGTCCAGCGCACCTTGTTTCTGGAGAATGGGGAGAACGAAATTGGATTCTTCCATTGTGTTCAATGAAGCTTTACAAGTATTAGGTATCCACCTAGAAGATATTCATTATCTGCTGCAGCGAAATGGTCTCAATAACAGGCTGAAAATCTCAACGTGCTGATAGTCATCAGTTGGGCTTACCAATTTAACTCTCTAAAATAAGAAGTTGGCCTTTTCCAAATTTTGTGAAAACGGTTGTCTCTGGGTAGTTTGTGATTGTGTTGAAATATAGAAATTGTAGCTAGATCCAAAGTTAATAAAATAGTGTGACACATAGCGCTGTATGATGGATGGCGACCAATAGTCCAATACTGTTTTATTCCCTGCAATATACTGTTTCTCTGCAAAGGCCAAGATTAAAGAACAGTTTTATTCTCCCCTTCCAGCCTGTGCAGGGTAATTATGCATTATTAATAATGCAGCAGCACAAATGATATTAAATGAACTACATTTGTTAATGCAGATCTTATCTAACTGCTCTTTCCATCAGTGGACTGTTTCTCATCAGGGGGTACTAATTAGCTGTAATATGTAGAAAGATGGGACAGAAATCCAATCAGATAAATGGGATCTATTTGGAGAGATCCAGGAAGGAGGAAGAAATGAATTCATACTCTGTGAGAATTACTACAAGTAGAAAAGATAGAACTTTCTGCTGCATCGACTTCATTTACCTTTTGGGGCCACAGAAGCTAAAATGCAGTATTGCTGGATTGCCCAAGCTGCAAAGGCCTGCAGATAATTTTATTTATTATGACTGTAACACTGTTGTCTTTTGCAGTAATAAAAGTGCATATGGCTCTATAAAAATCCCAAATGGTTTACATGGCTCTTGCAAACATTAAAACCTAATGGATTTGAGGGCAAAAGCGGATGTTCTCCAGATTTCCCCAACTATTGTAGACTTGTAGGAAACACTTCAGTTTTAAACTTTTTGCCTAGAAAAGTAATCACCCGAAGCCTTTGGATGATATATACTTGGTAAATCCCAGGCTACCTATAAACACACCTGCAAGATTCTCACTATTCATAAATCTCTTTAAAAAAAGCCTTCACGCTGAAGAGTTGATAAATTAGAAATTTCTTAAATCTATCAACTAGATGGGGTAAATTTGTGACCCAGCCCCAAATATTGAAGCAACACTGTCCACCCTTCCTGCCCACTGCTGCTGCCCTGGATAACGTCAGGGCTCCCCAGTGATTCATATACCAAGAAAGTGTTTCCCTCATCTGAAGGCACACTTATCATTGCTTGTGTGGGATTGTGGTCTCTCTAGGCCACCTTGCGTGAGCTGGTGGAGATCCAAAGGATCACTGAGAAATCAGATTTCAGTGCAAAGCATGCTACTTTTGTGAGCTCAATCCCTCAAATGTAAAGAAGGAGCTGCCATACGACACAGATGCTTCAAAGAACCATGCTGATCACTCAAGTTAATTTCTGGACTCCATTCTTTATGGTTGTTTTGTGTGCCACTGTTCAGAGTCAATCACACTTTTTTGTTTCTTTTTTAAATCCTACCACAATAGGCAGTCCAACATTTGATGTGTACATAGTAGAAAAATAATTTTAAAATATCAAAACAAACAGAAAAATGGGCTGGTGAGATAGCTCAGTAGTCTGAGGCTCCTACTTAGGTAAGCTTAGGCAAGCGGAAGGACTGCAGTTTGATCCCTAACACCACATGCCATACCAGCCCTGCCACCAGTGTGGCTCAGCCAGCTACAAAAAAGAAAAAGAAAAAGAAAAAGAAAGAAAGAAAGAAAGAAAGAAAGAAAGACACAGCTCTGGGAACTACCATCTCATTGTCTTGTCAGAACATTTTTGTCCAAATCAGAGCATATACAATCAGTGCCCCAAATTCCTATAATAGCTGCATTACATTTGAATCTTTGACTACTTGCATGTGCTTTATGAATTCTTCACCATTATCAACTGCGAGTATTTATTCTTTCATTTCTTGGTGGTTCTGCAAAATAGTACAACATTTTGAAATATTTGGGTTTGAATTTCAATTGCCTTTAAAAAGTGACATTATTATGCAGTACACAGTTGAGGTGGACTCAAATGATTATGCTTGTTGAGACCTCACTGGTCATTGGAAGCTAATGACATGTGACCTAGTTAGGTACAACAAGGCTTGGTACCTTAGCAATCTGAAAATATGCAACACCTTTTGGAGCAAAGTAATCATAAAAATTCAGGAGATATCATTATACTATAAAATCATCCAGGCATCAAGGGAAATATATTTGTATATCTCATGACAAAAGTTGAGTGCAAACTCAGGAGTATGATTTCCATTTATATATACTTATACCATGTAATTAAAGCTAACAGATAAACACATCAATATGTTAAAACAGATGTAAAAATACATAGATAGACATATTGCACTGAAATCTTGATATTGCATCCAAATGGAATCCTGTATTCCAAATATGCCCCGTAGGAGTTTTGCTCAAGGCTATGCTTAGGTATACCCAAAAATTCCCGATAGCAAGTCACCAGGGAAAACATGTTCTTTTACAGATAATTGCTACTGGCAGCCAGAGACCTAGAGAATTTGATGTGCAGTAATGTGACCTGACTATGTATTAAACTTTTTTGAAGGACATGTGTAAAGTAATTTTTATATCTCTCACACACCTTGGGCTTTTTTTTCTCACTCGGCAGCACATTTTTAAACAACTTTCCTATTTTTAATATATCTGTTACGTTTTATCCTAATAGTTTTCAGTCACACAAGATGTTGACATTGTTTTCTTGTTCAAATAGGGAAAGCAATCTAGACACAAGGAAGAATCCCATCTGTGCTGTAAGCAGCATGTAAACAAAGTAAAGTTGTATTGTTGGTAATGAACTTCAGGAAAAATGTGGAAATACTACTTGCTTGTTCACAGACAAAAGGAATTAGGGATTAACTGATTTCTCTAAGGTTGGGAGGGATCTTTGCTGCTATTTAGGCAATAATCACTAGCTTTTCATTAAATCTAGGGATGTTTAGGAGATAGTTCCTGAGGTATTTTAAACATATTGCTTCAGAAGCTATAATTAATAACTTGAAAAAAATTATAAATTGGCAAGGACACATATGTGCAATGCTACAACTCAGTGCACAAGTATCATTGCTGCTAATTACTTTGCTTCCATTTTTTGATATTATGCCATCTTCATTTTATTGTTCAGTATTAACACGTAAACCTTAATTAAGCATAATGTCAGAAGGTTCCAAGAACATTGCTAAAGATTTTGCGAGGTAGTCCAGAGGCTTGTTTGGAAAAAATCCCTAGATCCACTAGGGAGTGTGATCACTAAATAATGTGCTTTTGTGTTGAGAGTTCTGTGAATTATTACAGACTGACATTGGAAATGAGCTTTTAAGAACAAAAATCCAAAGGGAAGAAAAATGAAGTCATGTCAGGATGTCGTATAAAAACCTGGTATGGGAATAGGCTGCAAAAGCTAGGAATGTCACATCAGTTGCTTTAATGACAGTCGACAGTTTGTAGATTTACACAGTTGTATTCTAGTGTCGGGAAGATGATAATGCAAAATGACAATTTATCAAGAAAATGATATATTTCTAGCTTCCATTAAGATCATTAAAAGCCACATTCCTTCTTTACATATGCAAATAGGTTTTCTATAGAAATGCAGGAACAAGGGTGAAATTTGGCTTGCGTTTCTTAAGAAAATAAATTCAGAAAATTTTATAGACTTTGTAGATTACCTAGGCTACATCCACTTACAGCCTGTCTCTTGCATTATAGATAGTTTAGGAAAGTTAATACACAGGCAAAGGAGAACCGTGAAACCAAAGTAAATAAAATGTGATGTATTCATTTCTGATCAGATGGGGTGAGACAGAGTGAAGGTGAAAGTGGAATGTAGATGACCAGTCCCTACGATTTTGAGTGGCCTGCAACGCATCCCAGACAAAAATGGGCCGAAATGACCAGCATGGGTTGTGTGTACGCAGGCAATAAAACAGTTTGATTCAGAGGGTAAAAGCCCAGCTCAGGATCCAGAGCTCTTGTGTTGATTACTTGTGCCTGAGCTCACTAGCTGCACAACCAAGTACTTTAGTTTCTCCATGTGCATGGTGGGGATAAAAGTGCTTCTCTGCTTCCTCAGGCCTCTTGTAAGTACCCTTTGGGTTCTCATATGCAGGGCATTTAATAACATCAGGCCTATCGCAAGTGCCATACCAATGCTCACTACTGGTATTTTTCAAATTCTGAAAACTATCTTTTGGGCCCTCACCAGTCTGTGATTTATAAAACAGCAATAACAACATTTTATAATCAGTAGTGAAGTGATAGTGTTGCTTTTGGTTAAACTTTATTAGAAAAATTGCTCTCAAAAACATATAAAACATGATGAAAATCTGAAAATCCAATCCATACGACAAATCTTTTTTCTTTCTAACACTTACAGTTTAGCCTGTTAAAATTTTTTTATAAACAAAATGAGTTTGGCTGTACCCATTTGTGTTCATTAAGAGTGTGTTCTCCTGGAGGGTAGGAAATAGATTATTTTATAAATTCTTGTGCAAACTATGGGCACCTCATAAATATTGTTCATCTCAAAACACACTGAATTTATTAGACAAAAAAGCAGCACGTAAAGAAGTCTTTATTAAAGAAAGACTAGTATGTAAAAATGGAAAGCAGACTTTTTAAAAGAGGTTAAGTAAGTCCATTAGCATATATATGTATATATATACATATATATACATATATATATATATATATATATATGTATATCTTATAACAACATCGCTCCTGGTGACCCAGTGTCATGTGAAGTACCTTGGAGAAAAACTCAAAAAAAAAAAAAAAAAAAAAAGTGTTGTGAAACGTTTTAAAATTCTTTTCCAGAGTAGTGGAAAAACAGCCATCTCAAGCATTGTTTCTTTACCAAGTCTTAGAATATCAACGTCCAATAAAAATATAAGCCAAGCTGTATAACTTAAAATTTTTGACTAGAATTATTACAAAAGGCAAGAAGAAACAGGTGAAATTAATATTAGATAACATAGCCTACTTAACCCAGTATAGCAAAATTGTTTTCGTTTTCCATAGATCCACATAAAATCATAAAATTCCATGAAATATTTCATGTTCGTCTTTCCCCTTACTGTGGATTCAAAATCTGGTGTGCACTTCACAGTCCCAGCAGCTTTCAGCTTGCACCACTGCATTTCAAGTACCCCATAGCCTCGTGTGGTGAGTGGCTACCAGACTGTACCACATACTTTTAGAATTAAGAAACACGCATGTGCACTGGGGTAGGGAGGGCTTTAGGAATTTGCCAGGTGGTATTTGCTGGCCTCAGTAAGAACTGTCCTTTGAGTTCCTACTTAAAACGAGATTCAGCTGGAGCCTTTGGCTTTCCGTGTCATTGGTGTTGGACATATTGCCAGGTCTGTTTGCTAATTTTTCTTTCAAGTGTGCAGGGAGTACCTGTGAATCCCTCTGACGCCTTGCGGTGGGGTCTGCTCTCTGAGAACAAATGGAAATTGGCTTTGGAATTCATTTGCCTCAAGAAAACTTGTCTTGACAGCTGTAGGGGCAGATTCAAGCACACATGAGGGGAAAGACAGCCTCCCGGGAGGCTTTTCTTAATTCTAGGGGTAGAATAAGGAGGTGGAGGAATGCCAGATGAGACAGACAGGTGGCCCAGGGAAGGAACAAATAAAGGATAAAGGGGAGAGCAGCAGGGTAAGGCCTCAGGCAGAGCAAATACAAGATTCAGCTGCTGCAGGTTCAAGCCGGAGGCAGGATAATAGGGCTGACTGAGACAGAAAGAAAATCACATCTGTCAACAAGGCAGTCCACCCACAAATGCGTACAGCGAAGGAGCAGTACAGAGAGGCCCGCGGAGCCTTTCTGTGGTCTGCTTCAGCCTCCCCACGCGTGAAAACCACACCACCTCTGAAAGAAGCTCGAAGCCTTCTATTATTAAGCAGATGATCCTACAAAACTCACGTCTTCATTAGTACGGTGAAGTTTTCTATGGCTTAGGTATTTCTTTCCGAACTTGGCGCACCGAGGGACATAGGCAGGCCACCCCAAAGCAAGCAAATGCACTGCAACTGGAGAAAATATGAAGATATAGAAAAATGTTTCTAAAAATATTTCCCTGTGAGGGGCCCTACATATAAATGAGCAAAAACCAATAACCTCCCTTCTCCACACAAATAAATCATGGCAAGCGTCAACCCTAGTGCCTTCTGAAATGAAGCCTGACACTAAAAGAAAAACAAATACCCCCAAAATAAAGGATACGTGCAAATCCCATCATAGATCAGAGACAAGAGCATGCTTTTCTTCTTCTTTGGTTCTCACTGCCTCTGTATCCACGCGCACTCAAGGGGATAGAGGAGCATAAAATGCACACAACCCTTTGGTGAGGTCGCTTGCGGCAGATGCGGGTGCTCCGGATAGTACCAGGGAATTCCACACCACAGAGGAGTCGCCCTGACTGTCATCCTTCTGAACCGCCTTCACCAAATGTGAAGGTCAAACAATGGCTGAAAGTTTTCAGAGGTCAAATATGCGCAGGCCACAACTAAGCTGAAATCACCTGGTCGCTAAGTAAAGAAAGAATGGGCTTGCGTCTTGGAACAAGGGCAGACATCCTACACGATGGAATTAGATTCATTTTCTGTTGCTATGTGCAATATGTACATACGTATGCATGCGCGCATGCGCCCAGCACAGAGGGGGGGGGGTGATTTGGCAAACTAGTTGACTCTCCCGCACTGTACTCTGTCTTGGAGTCTTTTCCTTGTAAGCATGGCTTCCGAGGAGGATCTTCGACTTAATCCATGAACCCTGAGTGTTCAGTCTTAGAAGTCTTTCTCTGGCAGCGGGAAACTGCAAACAGCCTTACAACGAAAGAGGCCTCTTCTCCCATGCTACAGCAACAAGCTGAGTGGTGTTTCCGGTCCTTTGCAAAACAGGAGGGGAAGAAAAAAAACAAAAAAAACCAAAACAAAACTTGAAAAGAAAGCCATTGCTGTCTGCCTGCGGCCTGCGGTGATAGGGACCAATGCAGGATATTGCTGCTATTCATGTACCCGTGTCAGTGCCCCAAGATTGAACCCACCCGCTTTGCTTCCTAACTTTCCTCCTTTGAGGTGACTAGGGAGTCTTTCATGACTCCTTTTTCTGGAACAGTAATATCTGAAAGCTGGAATGTATCCTGAGTACAAACACTTCCATTTAACAGATAAGTGCATCGAGCCTTGGGAAGAATGCTGCCTGGTGTAAAATCCCCCCAGCTCGTCACCACCAGGACCTGGAATACAGGAGCACCTTATCCCCACTGTGCCTTCTTAGCTCAAACCCAGCTCCTCTGAGTTGGAGCAGAATGCTGGGTTCTGAGTAGCGGAGGAAATCATGCTAAATAAAAAAGACAAGAGAAGCTAGAAAGACTGAATAGGTAGACTGAATAAAGTCTCTTGCACCAAGAAATGCTCCCTAATCCTAGGAACTTGCAAACACACTACCTTAAATGGCAAAAGGGATTTACAGGATGCCGAAGGTTAAGGATCTTGAGATGAGATGATGCTGGATTATAAAGTGGGCTCAGTCACACAAATGCTTACAGAGAAGCTTTTCAAACTGGGGAGAGCCAGGAAATGGCAGTATGTAAGACAGAGTTCACTGTGGCTTTGTGGATGGGCGGAGGGGCGCCCTTTAGAGGCTGCAAAGGGTAAGGAACTAAATCCATCCTAGAGCCTTGGGGAAGAACCTGACCCTGCCAACACCATGATTTCAGCCTGGAAAGCTGTATCAGATGGTCCAGCAAACAAAACAAAACAAAACAAAACAAAACAAAACAAAACATACCAGTACTTTACACAAAGAAATGTAAGATAATAAATCAATACTGTTTTAAACCACTACATTTGTGCTGTTTGTTACAGCAGCAATAGGAAACTAACGCAGACTTCCTCCCAACAAACATGGTAGCTTCATTCAGGGCCTTTGAGTTTTCACCCCAGCAGCTCTCATGTTTGGGAATATTGTCAGAGCTGTGCTAACTCAGTTAACAGGCAGCGGGGGGTGGAGTGTCAGAGCAGGAGAGAGGAAGAGGCCTGGCAGTGTGGAAGGGTGTAAGAGCAAAGGAGCTGATATAAAGTCCCCACAGGAAGACACTGGAGTTGTCAGAAGCTCAGCAGAGCAGCAGGTAGGACTCACCCAGGCAAGGACACAGTGCCCTCTCAGGGGCATCGTGAGGCTGGTCTTGGCAGTGCTGGTGAAAGTGCTGGGTTGAAATAACTTCTCCTGTTGAGTGAAACCCCCTCTTGGGAGGCTTCCAACACAAACAGCAAGTCCTCTTCTGCTCTGTGTGCCACTCTCTGGGTTGGTCCGCTCAGGCTTTTCTTAACTATATACTATGGCCTGGCGGCTTCAGAGACAGAAATATCTTTACTATAGTTTTCAGGCTGAAAGTCTGAGGCCAAGTTGGAGGGCAGCTTACTTCCTCTTGCGACAGAGGACTTTCCTCCATACATCTTAGTGTGGCCCTGAGTGAGCTCCCAGCGCCTCTCTGAGTAGCCAAGTTTGATGTTCTTCAGAGGCCACTAGCTTGATTGGATTAGCACTCACTGTAACTGACTCATTTTTACTTAATTGCCTCTTTAAAGGCACCAGCCTCAAAACTGTTCACATTCTGATACACTGAAGCTTAGAGCATAAAGAAAAAAAAAAAAAAAATGATTGGAAAAAAGAGTCCAGCTCCAAACAATCTCTCTCTCTCTCTCTCTCTCTCTCTCTCTTTCTCTCTCTCTCTCTGTCTCTTTCTCTCTCTCTTGAAATTCCTACTATGAACTCCATAGTACATCAGCTAAGGATGATGGGGAGATACTTCAGCTATTATGAGTGAGATGTAGTTTTCAGAGTAGGGGCCCATGGTCACAAATGAAGGACACTCACTGAGTAAGTGGCCAAAGAAGGGGCTGGCCATGGAAAGAGCATCCTGGAGGATGTAGAAGAATGAGTGACAGCTCAAGCCTTTCAGATCCCCAAGTGAGGTCAGTGTGTGCATGGGGAAGAGTGACACTTGCATCAGTGCCAGTGCCTACCCCACCCCTTTGCCCTGAGAGATGCCCGCTGCTTGGCAAGGCCTGGGTCTCATACAAGAGGAAGAAGTGGGGGCCCCTGTGCCCTGGCTGTACTTGTGGATCCCAAGGGTTGCTATTGAGGAAGAATATAAGGGTCAAAGTCAGGAAAACCAAAACAAGGCATTGGGATCTGAAACTAGCACTGCACAGGGCCAAGGGCCACAGACAGGAAGTAGCCATCTCCCAATGGGCCCCTGGTGGTGTGCAATGTCAGGACACTTGGGAAGCTCTCACAGGAATCAGAGGAGCATCATGTGGAGGAGCGCTGGAGAGTCCTCTGGGGTTAAAGGTGATGTAAAGCGACCGAATCAGGGAGGGACCTGGATCAAAGCTTGTGATGTCCCGCCTCATTTCCTAGAGAAGAGGGGAATTTGAAGTAGAAAGATGGTGTTTTTTTTTATTTCTTTATTTACTTACTTATGCAATGAAAGTGAAACTGAGGCAGAGTGAGGAACTGACCAGAGGGAGCATTAGCATGGAGTGGACTTCAAAAGGCACTAGGCCTCGGAATCCCACGGAAAGCGAATACAATGGATCAGGCCAATGCCTGAGACCTCTTTTTCCCGCGTTAATCACTGCTGCTTCTGTGTGTAGCCCTCAAAGTGGCTTCAGAACTGTGGGGAATATTAGGTGTAAAACTGCAAAAATGTTGTTGGAAAGACAGAATCCCAATACAATGAGTCTCTCGTTTTACAAAGTGAATGCCCTCTTACAAACAAAGAAATAAATGGTAGTGTGAACTTTTTCATTTCCTAATTTAGGAGCTGGGGAAATAGCTCAGCGGCGTAGTGCAAGGTCCTAAGTTCGATCCCTGGTACCAGACCAAAAACAAAACAAAACAAAAACAACAACAAAAATCCCCCCCAAAACCTTACTTATTCATTTAAACAACTTTCGCTGAATGGCTACCATGTGCCAGACTACCAAAGGCCACACTCTTCCCTGCTAGGGCTGGTTAGCAGCTATTCTGATGATACGCAGCTAATAATAGCAGTTGGCATTTACTGAAGCCATGCTAAGTACCAGTCTGTATTCTAAAGACTTTTCACACATTATCATCTTAATCCTCAGAATATCCTATAAGGATTCATTTATTTTTCATTCTTTCAATTTGAACAAACTAGAGTTGCTCAAACCTATTGCTCAAAATCACTGAGCAATTAACTCTCTGAATTAGAATTCAGCGCAGGCTTGTGTAGCTACAAAGCCCATAGTCTCAGCTGAACTTTTTCCTGCCGTAGTGGTCTCCATGGATTTTGAAGGTAGTGCCTACTAACTCTGAATTTAGTAGTTACTTACATGGGGACTGGGCATGATAAAGACTAGTTCATGTGAAAATTCAATGATGTAGGCTGAATCAGATACATGTGAGCTATATTACAAAGCACGTATTGCCTGGGAGTTGATTGTGGCCATAGGAGGAAAGGCAGGGATTCACAAAATGTGTATTGTTAGAACAAAGTAGCTACCACCATGCCATTTGTAAAGAAAAGATACTTCTTCAGGTTATACCTCAGCAAGTTGGAGAGTAAGGTGCCAACTTCTCCTTGGTACCCACGAAGGCCTTGTGGAAGATTATGTCATGGCAAGAGCCTGTGTGAGAGTGGTCAGATGGTCAGGTGGGAAGCTGGGCAGACTGAGGGGTTATGCCTCCTCTCCTGTTGCAGCCATTCTCACAGGAAATAGCTCCTTCTATGCCCCTAGTAGTCCCATGACATACATCAAGTGTTACCTTTTAAACTTACAGTTCTGTCAACTCCAAAAACAGCCACTTTGGAGACTGAGTTTCCACCATGTGGAGCTATGGCCACAAAGCATACTCAGACCATAGCCAAAGGTTAGGAAGAAATGTTGAGCAGTGGTGGGTGTTTTCCTGATGGTGGAGGTGATTTCATGGGTGTATTCATCTGCCCAAGTTCATCAATTATATACTTTAAATATATATAGCTTGCAGGAGCTCAATGAAGCTACAAAAAGAAAAAAAAAAATAACACTTGTGTAACAATCTACTGTTGCTACCAAAAAACTACCCCAAAACTCAGTGGTTTGCAATGTGTCAATTATTATGAATGCACTACTAATGTGTTTTGAAACTATCATATTGTTATTTCTTATTAAAAGTAATAAAAAATGAGAATCATTTAAAAAAAAAACCTGAGTGGTTTAAAACCATAATATTGATAGCCAAGTGTGGTGGCGCATGCCTATAATCCCAGCACTTGGGAGGCTGGGACAGGAGGATTGGTGTGAATTTGAAACCAGTCTGGGCTACAAAAGTGAGCTCAAGGGCAGCTTGAACTGCATAGTGAGTCCCTGTCTCAAAAAAGACAAAACAAACAAATAAATAAATAAATAACCTTGATATCACATTCTAGTTACCATCTCTATCTACATTATTATGAGTTGGCCAGGGCTTGGCTAGCCTAGGCAATGCCCAGTTGGAATAACCCTCTTCCAGCATCATTCGTCTTCTTTATATCCAGGCCCTGTCTTGGCACGAATGTCAGAGCCATGGCAGGGGTACAAGAGGGTGATGAGAAGTAAATCAAGATACTTCATGCCTTGGGTTGAAACTGGTTCCTTGTCACCTTCACTTTTATATTGTTGGTCAAAAACAAATCCTAACAAATCTGTGTTTAAAGCCAGATTCTTTTTTTGAGGGGGTTTGCGGGGAACCTCTTCCCATAATGAGGCCTAGGAAAAAGTATAGAATTGGGCATCATCAATCTACCTACTACAAAAATTAAGGAATAGCCACTAGGGCTCCAAGAAGTGGGGATTCCATAATTTAGACACACTCACTTGCTATTCTGAAATGCAATGTATAGGGACGTCTCTGGCTTTGAAGAAACAAGATTCTAAGACATCAAAATATATGAGAATGCTCGTATGACAGTCTCTTTCTCTAGCGGACTTACTGGTATTCTTCAGAAAGTGACAAGTTCCTCTAAGAGTTGGGACATGACGTGGGAACATGTGTAGGGGCAGAGCACAAGTCCATTAGGGGAAAGAGTGTTAAAGTGTTATTGTCTTAGAAATGTGATGAGTAAAATACATTTCCAAAAGTAATTAAAACAACATGAAGGAACCAACTTCCCTTGGTTAATTTATTCCAAGCAGAGAAAAAAGTCTCAGAACTAACTTGAGTATTGGAACGTTTTAAGTAAGTTTGCCTTTCATGAGCTGGAGCTAATTTGTATAGTTTGGACTGTCCTGAAGGTTCTCTTTGTCATCAGTGACTTAAAAATACTGCTACTGGGCAAAAGAAATCAATGATCTCTACATTGCAGCCTGAGTAATTACGTAATAATGATTTGCATTAATGAAAAGACAAGTTGGTCCGGGTCCAGATGTGCCGGTGACCACAGTTCCCTGCGACATTGAAGCAGATTGCTGAGTTTGGGGAAATTTCAGTGCTGGTTTGAGACAAAATGACTGGTTAGAAAGTCTCTCCTAATCAACATCACTTAATAGCTCTTTAATGACTGACTCATCATTTTTCTCCAGTAAAAGGAAATTTAAATTTCAAAATAAAGCAAATTTGACTTATATCTGAGGCCCAGAAGCAGATGTTTTCCTGACATGTGTGCACAAGCTGTTGACAGTGACCTTGCAGGGGGAAGCACTTTTGAAAATTAGCCTTTGTCACCCAACCTGGGGAAAACAACGCTGTGGTGAAGATTTAATAAAAAGTCAGAGCTTCTCATAGAAGCTTATTTCAGCAAAGTAAACTATTAATTAAAATAACAAATGTCAGCTGTTTCAAAGGCTGACAGTTAACACAAAGCAGCACCTGGTTACCTTGACATACGGGGATGCATGGGACACTGGAGAGATCCATAATTCATCCCGGATAGGGCTCTCTCATGCCCTGGTATCGTGATAACAGTGATAAATTAGCTCCCGTTCAGCAGTTTTGTTAGCAAGAGTACTCGGGGACTCGGGAAAGCCCACCTAGAGAGGGCCTTTTGGCAGATTGAAGGAATCTACACTTGAACAGCTTGAGTGAAAGTTTCGTGCAATTCCTGAGTTTGAGAACTAAGAAGAACAGGTGGGGAAAATGTAAAACTAGGTGAGCGAAAGGTGAAGAGAGTCAGGTCGCCAAAATCGTGCATTGCGACCTGTTGTGGATACAGAGGAGAAAAGAGTAAGCGGAAGAAGCCCTGTGGTCACCCGCAAAAGACAAGGAAGCACCCAGCTGGAGCCGAGAGGACCAAGCCAAGAAGACAGGGTTACATTTCAGACAGCGGGAGTGGGGCGAGGAGGAGGGAGAGGAAATCGATAAAGGGCATCTGCCGCTGTCTCTGAAGTCAACAGCGTGAGGCATTTGGGAGCAGATGAGGAAACACATGAGCAAAGGGATTCTAAGCTGTTCTTTAATATGCTTTTCTGGGTGAGAATAGCATAAAAACCACACCAGCTCTGGGAGGCTGGCTGGGGTGGGGGTGGGAGTGACGGCTCAGCTGACGCAGGCAGCCGAAAAACTAAAGAGGAACGGAAGGCCTTGGATTTGGGTCGCTCTGTAAAAATGTGTAGAGAAATCCTGATGGCGTGGGCAGTGGATGCAGGGAGGTGGCGAACAGGAAAGGAAGTGTCTGGATACAGGGGAGTCCCTGGCGGTGCTGCGGTGGGTGGCATGCTTCAAGACAGAAACAAAAGCAGTTCACTGTGAAGATAGGCGCACTTAGGGAAGCACAGCACTCTTCAAGTAATAACAGTCCTGTGACTCTCCTCTATATTGCGGGAGACAGATAGAAAGTATGTCTTCCCACAGTTCAAGTATCCTGTTGTTCTTTTTTAAAAATAAAAGGAAAAAAAGTGAAACAGAACCAGCTATATTGGCACTGACGGCGTGAGGAGCCGCCTGTTCATTGTTTTCTTTTTCTTTCACAAAGTTCACGGCAGATCAATGAAAAAATACTCTTTTCATTTCTGCAGCTGTTCCGATATATTGTTAATGGCAGTGAGAGCTACGTTTTGAAGCTTAAATAATTTCTAGTGGAGTCAAACATGAGCGCATCATTAAATGTGTTCATTGGTTCAAAATGAGCCAATCACAGAGCCCAGACCAACTTTGTTCATCATCTCTGTTCTTCATTATTTTCTCTTTCTTCATGGCCTGGGGACTTCTGCTAAGGTATGGGTCGTAGATGAAAGGATTTTGGCATTCATAAAAGTGAAGCCCATGAGAAGCATATAAAGAAGTCTTTTGGTCACGGACAGTGCTTCTGTCAAGCTTAAAAGCCTGCCTCAAATTAATGACTGAAATCAATATGCAAGGCAGAAAGGAGCGTGAGCCAGTTTGGATGAAATCCGAGCTGACCCTTTATTAAAAATACAAAGCAAGCGGAATCCTTTCAGAAGATCCAACGGGAGACAGCAAGGTTTACCTGCCTGTTTCTTGTGGGAGGCTGGAATCTCCTTAGGCTCTGAGGAATGCGAATCCTGCAGGGAAGGGGCCTGATCTTTGCATAGGCAGGGAAACCCTTGTTCCCTGGAAGGGGGCCTTCTTCTCCAGGTACCCGAGTGTGCAGTGCTCATGCCCTCCCCACCCCCCCCCGCTCACTGACCCCTTCTGGATCCACGAAGCAGTGACATCAACTTTTGCATTTAGGATGTGTCTGGGGTGGGCTTCTTGCACATTCTTTAAAATTTTTTTTAATGTATTTGGTGCAAGGTCTCACTACACAGATCAAACTTGCAATGACCCTCCTGTTTTCTGCCTCCCAAGCACTGGGATTACAGTGTGTGCGCCACCACACCCAGTCTCCGTTGCTGTCTTAGCATGCCCCAGTGATAGGGCCCGCATGGCATACTGGGGATCGAACCCGGCCACTGCTTTCTGCCTAAGCAGGAGCTTTAGTCCACTGAACTATCTGGCTGGCCCTGTCTTGCACATTTTTGAAAAACCACAGCCTCTCATATTCCATGAAAAGAGCACCCCCTCCCGCAGTCCAGCCCTTGTTTTCATCTCCTTTATGTACCGAAGTTCATGAGAGTTTCAAAGCAAGCTGTTCTTACATGATATTTTTACAAACTCGTTGGGCCCCTGGGGAGAATCTATAGTCCTATAAAACCCACAGAAAGCCACCTAAACAAGGGTGGCCACTATCGGATCCTTCTTGCTTCTTCCTTTTTCTTCTAGCATAGCTTCTATGGCGCTAAACTGTCCCCTTTAATGGTCAATTTGCTTGTGCACCACATAGCTATTAGCGCTGGTGTCCATGGTGCTTCTGCCTCGCCCTCAGGAGGCTTTCTTCTGCTGGAGTTCAGCTATCTGGCATAGCACCAGCTGCAACTCTAATACACAGTAAGATATGCAAAAGACAAAAAGCTGGAATGCCACCGAAAATGTAGGACATGGCTATCTTGGTGTGACTTTTATTTAGGGAGGAAAACTGAATTCTGTCACTGCTGCAGTTTGTGAATGTTTTACTTCAGAGTAATCGCCAAGGAATTAATGTGATTTAGTAGCTACAACAATAAATATAGCCCTGACGAGGTGATTATCCCATAAGACTAAAATCATGATATAGCATAAATCAATACCAGCCCTAAGTATGTCTCCAAATGGAGTATATATTTCTACATTCACTGTTAGGTGTTGAACTAATTTTGGAATTAGAAGCTGTATGAAATGCAAAAGCTATTTTTCTAAGTGAAAAATTACAGAATATGTGTGATGATCACTCAGAATATATATTGCTCATAAAATGAGTAGAGGAAAAGGAGTCAAACTTTTACAGCCAGTACAAGTACAAATCTCTGGTCCTCAGGGCATTCTTCCCTCCACTTTGAAGTAACCCAGATCAGCTGAGTCCCTCAGGCCCCCACTTCTGATCTCCCTGTGCCTGCCCCCTCTGTGGGGCTCCTTACCTGGCTTCGAGGCCAAATGCCCTTCTGGTGGGCGCCTGTAGTAGACCAGCCCATTGAGCCTCTGCTGTGAGCACTATTGATTCACTGGCTGGGCAGAGCTCAGCCCACGGTCAGGGCCTCTAAGAGTCTGTGTGTGCTGATGGAGTGGAGTCATACAGAAAAAAAGGGTAGTGCCTAGGAGCAATCTGGCTTAGGCTTAGCTCTTCTGGGGACATTTCCCTGGGGACAGGAACACATAGCCATTTGGAAGGCCAATATTAGCGACTCTTAGTTACCCTCTAACAAAAGTAATCCCATTTGAGCTGGCTCCTCAGGAAGCCTCCTCCACCACCTTTCAACCACTGCCTCCCTCAGGGGATCAAGTGGGGGCCCATTTGGAGGGGAGCAGGGATCTGGCCTCCTGTCAGCCCTGCTTAGCCCAAGTAGACCCTCCTGTGCCAGGTGCCACTTGTGCTGCCTAAGCTGGGCTGAGTGGCCCTGCGGATGCCGGCCCCCTCCCAACCTCCTGAGCGGCTCTTGCTTAGTGAAGAGGCCCCTAAAAAACTATTTAAAGCCTTCGTACGTGAAGTGCCTTCTCTCAGAGCTGAATTTCCCACTGCCAGATAAGTGCCACCTTAACTACATTTTTGTGAAGTAGCTGCAGCGGCACTTCATAGCTGATTACCTTAATCCTTTAGGGATATTTGAGAAAATATCTGCAGCCTCTTCCTATAGGAGAGTAATCAAGATTGGTTGCAGGTATCAGCCACCAACAAGCCTTCTAACTGACCTATTCTCAGGGTGCCACACGCTAGAGTTTTGCTTTTCAATATCATACATTTTTTTTTCCTTTTGCCCCCCTCTCTGGCACACACAAAGATTTCCTTCATCACGAGGGATTAAATAATTCACCTATGAAGAATCCCTTTAAAACATCACTGCCTGTCTTGAAAATTACTTCCCCTCCCTGACTTTTTCTTTCCTTTCACAGAACAAAGAAACGTGTTAATCTTTGGATAATTGGCTCTATTTTTTTTTTTTTTCTTTAAAACTGGAATTTCTCTCCTGATTATTTAATACATCTTCAGTGGATGTCAAGCGGTATCTGTTTTCAGGGCACACAACTCTCTTTTAGCCAGAGACAAGTTGTACCTGCAGGGGGGCCCGGGAGGGCGGGGGGGGGGGCGGAAGCAAAACCCTAACGCAATAGCAATAACGCACACAGCTCAAGTGTAGTATTTGAAAATGAAATTGGCATTGCTCGTTTAGACAAAAAGACAAATGCGCTTGAAGCTTCATCTACCATCCAGAGCTCTTACAGAGTCTGTCTGAAAAGGGACAGAGAACTTCCGACTCTGAGGGGCAGACCAGGAGGGATTTTATTTGTGTCTTCCTGTAAATGCAGCGCTCGGCTATTGATGACTTTAATTCTACAGGCACCGGTGTGGTACGTATTTAGTTTGAGAAATAACATTAAGTGAGCTTATCTGATGGGCCCCGGTAGGTTTAGCTGTGCTCTGGCTGTATGTGAGTAGGACGCGACTACGTTCTCCTTCTGGAACCTCGTCCTCCCCCTCGTCCCAGCCCCTTCCTTTCACAAACGCAGAGAATTCACGCATGTGCGGCTCCTTCCTTCATTATTGAGGCTAACGCTTGCCTTATCGATTCAGTCAGAGCTACGGAGGTTGGGAAAGTCCGTACTAGCACATGGGTTAAATGGAAAAATATTTATTTAATGCTTTTGTTTTCCCTTCCTCCTGCTCTTGACCCTGGGAAACGCAGAGGGACAGGAGCAACCCCGGCAGGGCTCTGTCTGGCTCCTTCCCGGGTTAATCACATTTCACACGTCCCCATTACTTGGCAGATGCGGCACCTGACCTCCCCTTTGTCCCTCTCCGGATGAAAAAGTGAGGCTCCCTAATTTCCCTCAGGCGCAGAAATGGTTTGCCTTCCTGCTGCAGGTGAAGCTGAGTCCCTGGGAAGGCGCAGCTGGGCTTTTATCTACCCTTGCGCCAGCGCGGAGAGGCTGCTCGCTTTCACTTTGCATGAAAATAAAGCCTAGGTTGGAGTCGCTTAATTTGGCAGGTCACAAAGTGGAGGGACAGGGGTGGCTCGGAGCGGTGGAGACTTGGGACTCGGTTCCCATTGTAGGAGTCAGGCTGGGCAGCTAGCCGGCTCCCGGAGCGGAGGTGGCCAGTGCTCCCGACAGGGGCCGCGCTGCACCGCCGAAGCGAGCGCAGCAAATGAACCGCGCTTTGCAGAAGTGAAAGTGTTGGCGCAGCTGAGAGACCTGCAGGAACAGGCCTGTGACAGGGACTTGCAGTCCTCCGCTTACAGGGGCCCTGTGCACCCTGGATTGCTCCGTGATTTATCCACAGGCGTTTCTCTCCCATCTCCCTTCCCACTGTGTGAAGCACTCCGTGGTTGGCTGATCCTGGCTTTCCGTGGGTCAGTCCACTGCGCAGCCCGTGGCCAGTCTCCGTGGGACCGGAGTCAGCAGATCCATTAGGTTGAGTAATGGTGATGAAATGATGTGTGGCCATTTGGGTTAGAGTGACATTTGTGTGTGGATACCCTATGATTACTGGCAAGCCCCTGGGCTCGTGGGGAATGTTCTGGAAGCTGGGCTGTGGAGTACCTCTGTGAAAGGGTGGTAGAGTGAGAGCAAACCATGACAAGGAGCTGGCCCAGGCAGCAGGGTCCTGTTGGAGACTGTGCGGAATGGAATGGCAGCCGCTCCTGGCGCCTGGCAGGGGAAGGCCTTGTCCTGAGGTGTACTAGCGACATCTACCAGAGCAGCTGGCACATGGTGGCAGGCAGATGGTGTTGCATCCCCCAAGTGTTGATGTCCAGCAAGATGCCATGTCCACTGATTAAAAATAATTAAACATTCCTTCCTCTAGCGGAGGAAAACGGCACAATGCGCCCGGCAGGGAGGTTGACAATGGCATTACACAGCAAGAAACGGCAGCAGCAGGGAGCGTCCAGGGTAGCAGGTGCATCTGGCTTAGAGAAGGCAGGGTGGGAATGGGGGCCTGAGTTAGCAGTGATGGCAGGAAGCGTTCAGGACCATGTGTATGACGAGGAATGCATGGATACACGGGACAACGGGGTCATGTTGGGTGGCCTTCCACCACTCAGTTCCTCCCCGTTTTGTATTTTAGGGAATGGTCTACAGGGTGTTCAGGGTCTCATTACTAGATAGGACTCCTAGTGATCCGCCTGTTTACAGCCTCCCAAGAGCTGGGATTCCAGGTGCGCACCACCATGCACAGTCTCAATTGCTGTCTCAGTGCTCCCAGGGATGGGGCTGGTCCTGGCAGGCCTGGTGATTGAACTGCCAGCCCCTGAGCCTGCTTGCAGGTGCTTTAATCCACTCAGCTACTTGGCCAGCCCTCACTCAGCCCTCATAATGCAAAACATTTTCCACTTTTTCAGTGGAAACATATTTTATGTACCTCATCTAATCAGTATTCACTGATCACCCAAAATATATGTTTGCTGGGTGGCATAGGTGGACTATACTAATAGGTATGGCACGAGTCCTCATTGTAGTTTTGATGAATTTGCCTACTTTGCTTGCCTACAAAGTTCTTCTCCTGCAATCAGAGATCCTGCTAAGAGTTTGACAAAAGCAATGAACAGACTGATATTTTTCACTCACGTTGTCATGGATGAGTCAGTTGTATTGTCAGAAAGGAAACTGTGTTCCAGATACCCTCAGGTTTACAAATACCTGTATCCAGTACTTTGCCTTTTTTTGTATCCTATTCTGGTCTCCAGATATGCCCCTGGTCTTGCAAGGACAGGTTCCTACACATCAGCTGGAACACATCAAAAGGCTGGTCAGCTAACAGTGCACTTGCCAAGTATTTCACGTTTATAAGATGCCTGGAAAATTTTAATTTGGACTGAATAATTTGATTTCCTGTTAAATATTCCAGTTTTCTGTTCTCTCTGAAAGGAAGGTTCCTCTTCCTCTTCCTTGGATTTTAAGCCATCAGGATGGGAGGACACGCTATGGAGGAAAACTGCTCACCTCAGGGTAGCAAGGGGACAGGAAGTGAAGGAAAGAGCAGTGACCCCTCAGTCTTGCCCTCAGGGACTCTCCTAACGGCACGCCCACCTGCTCAATCCATCAGTGGATGAAGCCACCTATGGGTATCATGTCCTCAGGGCCCAACCACCACCAAAACCCTGCTTCTGAGAGGTGAGAGTTTTGGGGGACATTCAGGATCCAATCCACCATGCCCTCCATTGCCAAAGAAGGGTGGGAAGAACAGTGCACCATACAAAGGAAAGAAAGGGTGACCCCATGTAGATCCAAGTTCACTCCTGGAGGGGCAGGAGGGAGAGGGCTGGACAGACGGAATGCACATGCGTGATGACAACCTTCTTTGGGAAAGTAGTGTGGTACAGGCCGGAGGAATCTACGGGCTCTTGAAATATGGGAATGACACACATATTTGTGGTGAGAAACCGGAAAGTTTCCCAAGAATGGAAGGAAGGTTTCAGCAAAGGCATGAATAAGAGAATGAACCTGAAGTTTGACTTAGCTGATGGAAAGAGCTCTTTTTTGTTTTTAAAGAAAAAATCAATAGTGAATACTTCCTTGCTCAAATAAGGACACTATTCGGCCATTGAAGCATTCCTTGCTGTGTTCTTAAAAGACTAAATGAAAGACACAGGAATGCAGAAATCTCAGCCTTCCTCTGTGGCGCACTACTTTGGCTCTTTCAGAACCACTGCCTCCATTGATTCTAACACAGAGGCTAAAAAACAAACTTAATATTTCCCAAAATCTTTAATAGCTGAGATTTTTATGTATCATCTAAGAATAATGTGACCTTCTGCCAATAGGTGCTTTCTTAGTTGATTTAGGCTACTGCCATAAAATGGGCTGGGTGGATTAAATACCAAGCACTACTTCTCCCCAATTCATAGGTTAGAAGTCAGAGGTCAGGGCATCAGCTGATCTTGGCTAGGGTCAATGTCCTGGTTTACAGAGTCATCTTCTTGCTATGTCCTTGTATAATTAGTTGGCTCTCGGGGGCTTTCTTCTAAGGACACTAATCCCATTCCTGACTAAGAGCACCACTCTCCTACTCTAATGACCTCTCAAGAGTGCTACCTCCTACCAGTGCCATTTTAGGGAGACACATGAATTTTAGGGAGACACATGAATTTAGGGAGACACTAATATTCAATCCATTGTACATATCTTCTTGTGAGACTCAGAAGTGGATGTGAGCTCTTCTGAAGCAGTAGGTACTAGGGGTGAGGCCCAACATCAGGTAAACCAGGGATAGACACATGTCTTCCTTAGGGAGGTTGATATAAGGTTTCTGGAACTAGGATCAAGTTATCTGGGCAACAAGCTTGGAAGCTATGAAGGTTTTGTAGAATAATCCTCAGTTTTTGAGCATTTTTTTCATGCTCTGAGCCTGTTTTTCTTGAGATCCTATAAACTAATACCTCGTACCAAAACTTTTTCTAAATTTTGATTTGGTAAATCTTACTGCTCATAAGTAACACTGACTGCTGTCGCTACCTTATGAGTATCCCTTCTACGTGGTTCCAGCTAAATGGAAATCTTGCATGCATATTGCAAGTGTGTGGCCCTGAACTGCACCTTGGACACCACTGTCTAGATCACAGGACAGCACGTAACTCATAGGAGTACCTAAGATTGGTTCATAAGCAACCCCAGGTGTGACCTTTGCCAAGAGGTTCAATAATGACACACTGCACCTACTAAATCTTCTTTATTAAGAATTTGAAATACGAACATGGCAAAAGATAAATTGTCAAGAAAGAAAAATCTGAAAACTGCATATATAAAAGACAGGTGATCAGATCAAATAGGAAGCAATAGGCATGCATAATAGAAGCTTTAAACACATCCAAAATAGAGCGCATGCTTACCAGCACTGTGTCACATACCAACTGTGTACAAATTTCCAAAGACAGATCACGTACACACAGATGGTGACTTTGTAACAGTACAATGGAGCTGAAAAATTCCTCTTACCTGGTAATGTCAGTCTTCACACCACAATCCATTACTCATGGACTTTGGTGGCTGTCGGAGTAGCAAATCTCCTGCACAGCTAGTCAAACATAAACACAGCCTATATAAGTTATGTACAGTACATAATACTTGATAATGATAATAAATGACAGCTCCTGGCTTATGTATTTATTATATTTGTATTTTTATTGTTATTTTGGAGCGTGCTCCTTATAAAAAATAGTTTACTACAGAACCTGGTGTTGTATTATTGGAGCAGTAACCTCATACGTCTTCTCTTTATGCTAGCTCTTGGTTGTATCATTAAATCTTGCATTTGATTTAATTGCATGTTATTTTGTTTGTCATGGCCTTAGTGGGGCAGGCTGTAACATATAAATTCTATGTATTCCTAGAGAAAGAGCTAGCTAGATACAGGCCACTATATATTTAAATTTCTCACACATGTACCCAGGAGCACAGCACACTATGCTTTCATCAAGGTACATGGAAGTACACTCTACAATATTTGTACTACAATCACCAAATGACAAAACTTTAGACTGACTCTTTTCTTACACAAGGGTTGACCATAGTAAGATTAGCAAAAGGATGTTGGTAGTGCCAAGGCATGTCACACATGGTGTCTGCCACACCCAGTTCTCCTATGTGACTTTATCAAATTCATAGTTCTTTGTTTCAGGCATCAGGGCTGGCCTATTCTTTGTGGGGCCGCAGCCACAGAATTAAAATAGGAGCCCGCCTGAAGCCTGACACCTAATTCATTGCATCTAACAACCCACAGAAGCATTAGCCAAGCCAATCAGACTCATTTTTTCTTCATTAGTTCTACAAGTCAGTAAGGGATGGTTCCTGGGACACAGGTCCTGGTGAAAGGGGAGTAAGGTCAATGCTGCTTTTTTTTAGCAGCCTTACTTTTTTTGTTGTTAAAATGTATTTGGTGTAGGGTCTTACTATGCAGCTCAGACTCATAGTGATCTTCCTGTTTCAGCTTCCCCAGGGCTGGGGTTGACTTTTCCATTGCCACCCGTGTTTATCTCCATGATACGGTGCCCTCTCTACCCCTTTACTGAAGATGGTATATTGGGTTGGGTCTGGATGTCCCCCAAAGCCTCCTGAGGTCACAGGGGAGGCATTTTTGGAGGTTGCTGAATCTGGAGTTTGTGACTGCTTCGGAGTGCAATGCTGGGGTTAAGGGTGAGTGAGTGACTGCTGTGTCCATCTACTGATTGTACTGACACTGCCCTAAGCCAAGCACTCTGTTTAAATAAGAGGAGCAGAAAGAGGCTTGTTTTCCCCTACTTTGCTTTTGTATTTGCCGTCTTCTCCTACTGTGACCTGTTGCCCCTCTGCCCTGTGCCGTCCTTCTCTGGAGTCAACTGATTATGAACTGAAACTACTGCAAACTATGTGCTAAATAAGCTCCTCCAACCTTAACTTTGGGCATAGGGTATTTTGTCTCAGCAAAGAGAGAAAAGTATTTAAGACAGATGGTCTGAGCAAGCATCGATCCTCCCAGTTGAGAGCTGGGAGCATGTGCTCACAGTCTGAATGACCCTGAGCAGATGACCCAGTTTCTAGGGCACCTCAGATCCCAAGTGACTGGCCAGGCCCAACTCAGCTGCCTCACCAGGGCCAGAAGCATGATCCTTTTTCTTTGCAAAGTGGCTGCTCCTTTTGCTTACTGCAGACTGGTGTTGAGAGGTTGCTAGCTGACTTCTTGCCTGGATATCAAGAAAACACCTGAAATTCTGTCCCCTCGTGACCTACAGCACCTAAGACATCTTGATCATTTGTTGCTTGCAACCCGACAAGTGCAGGTAACACAGCAAATCATCCTTAAAAATCTTCATTCTGCTTTATTATTTTTTTGAAAATTTCAGAAGCAGAAAAAACAAGGGTTTCTGTATGTTAACAGTCAGAGCTGAAAGAAATGTAGGGAAGACTGGATTAGTATAGGCTTAGAGGTCTCACTGAGCTTAGTCTCTAAGTGAGCCCAAGCCACTGAAACTTCTAATACTCACTGAGGGCTACAAACAGGCTAAGGACTATGCACAACTAATTTGGTGTAAACAAGCTGCTATTTACATCCCCTTCTGGCATTCACCAAACTGTAAGTTTACACAGCATGAGTTGGTAACCTCCCAGGTAAAGAAACAAAGAACAGACAGGGCTCTGCCTCCAGGAATCTGTGGCCAGAATTACCAGCCTGCGATTTCCTTAGGCTCTGTTCTTTGTTTCTTGTTCCCTCCAGACAGTAAGCTTCCGACCCATATCACTACACAGGGCCGACCTCCTTCTTCAGATTGAGAAATTTTTGAAATGGCTTGAGTTTAGTTATTTGGCACTTAAATGCAGGTGAGTAATTTAGGGAGAGAGAATGTTGCCCAACTGATACATGAGCCAATATTTAAGTCCTTCTTTAAATGTAGTATTTGATTGCCACGCCTACTGAATAAGAGCTCTCAGGGAACATTATCATCAATAGAGACTGCACCGTCAGATCTCCACACTGGAGAGGTAATATACCCTTAAATTAGACTATTTTGGCCCCTTTGAAAGTCAAATCATTTTTAGCAAGTGCTTTCTGAAGTCTGATTATTATTATGACTACCACTAATTTATACATATATAATGCATTCTGCTTTATTGTACTCTGAAAATTATATTTCTGAATCGTTTTACCCACCTGGAGAGAGTGTAACTACTATTCCACAGCGTTCAGCAATGTCTCAGACCTGTCCGTGAACAAAAGAAATAGTTCTAAATATGCTCCGTGCCCTAGAGCAGTAGGAGGCTCTTCCCAAAGAGTTTTCTTTTACAAGTGGCTCCCCCTGTTTGGGGACTTCTTCCTCCCCACCTGTCATTCTTCACAGACTAGTCGGATTTAGAAAAACATTTGCCAGTCATTGAGAAATATCTATGCCTGCTTTTATTTATTTATTTATTTATTTATTTAGATGCCAGACAGTAGTATATACTCTTTATGAATATGTATAATTGAAATTACAAAATATATAGGACATTAATACGATAGGTATAGTATATTATTTATCAAGGGAAGTACACTATTTTCAAGAGAAAAGGAGGTGAGAATAAAGATGCGAGTTCACCTTTTTTTTTTTTCCAATAAGTGAATCAAAATTTTAAGGATGCTTAAGATCTACATATATCTTTGGTGAGGTGTATTATGCTGTTTTTAAAATTTATATATATATTTAATTACTTTTCTTTTTTTTTGTCTTTTTGAGACAGGGTCTTGCTGTACAGTTCAGGCTGGCTTTGAGCTCAGTTTTGTAGCCCAGGTCTCGAACTCTCACCCATCCTCCTGCCTCAGCCTCCAGAGTGCTGGGATTACAGGCGTGCACCACCACGCCCAGCTTTTAATTACTTTTAATAAGAAACAACAATGAGACAGTTTCAAAACATTAGTAGTATAGCCACAATAATTAATATAATGCATATTGTTGTCTTTGCAGTTGTTAGTCAGAGTAAAGGATGCAGACATGATAGTTTTCCTGATCACTATTGGTACAAAGTTTTCTTCTCATTGAACTAAGAGAAAGTACTTGTATACATAATCCAATATTCCATAATATTTTGGCCCTTGCCCTTCAGGGTCAATGAGGACTTAGATCATAAGAGAACCTGTGCTGTAACATCTTATAACTCAGTGGTGTCCCAAATTTTCTGATCAAGGAGAATATGGGGCCATAGAGGAAAGGGACTGATGATGTATAGTGTACCTAAGGAGAGTCACCTAAAGAACACATTTTCTCAGGCTTTCACAGAGAGCAAATTGGCCAGTCAATGACCCTGACTGATCCAGATGGCCAACACTGACAACAGTTCTACAAGGCCAACACTGACAACAGTTCTACATGGTTTCTAGGTAAATACTGAGGGGATTTGTCTGAACTTGTGAGATACAAAAGTTACATGTTTTGTTAAACAGTTCTTACTTTAACTAGCCCTTAACCACCCAGCAGAAAGCTTTAATCATGATGCATAAAAACTAAAGCTAGACTGGTATGCTGAACTGTAAAAGGCTCAAGTCAACAGTGTCTGACATTGCCTGCTTTTACCCCAGACCACCTGAAATTGTCTCTTTCACTGAATCTTGGGTTGCAGGACTCTAAAACTTCATAGATGACTTCTGTGGACAAATAGAATTGAGCACCACTGGCTCACAAAATTGAGTTTCAAATTTTGGTCTCCATCATAATCACCTGGAGATTGTCCTGTCCAGACCTACAGAATCAGTTGGTAAAACAAAACAATAAGGAAATCATAAGACAACACAATGTGAAAACTACTGAATCTAAGCCCCTGGTTTATCATGGTATTGTTTTGATTCTAAGAATTCTGTTTCTTATTCCCCACCTTCTCCAGTCCTAATACTAGCTACTATTGTCTACTAGTAAGCAGGCAACAATGTTACCTGGAAGGGTATCATATCAAAGTACTCAGCTCCCATGAGCATGTTCTCACCAGACAGCAAGACCATGAATGAAGAGACAAAGCATGGATTTAATTTGAGATAGTGAAAGAATTTCAAAGCTATCTGTTCCTGTTTTCATCAGGTTTATACTGTATTCACCAACCTCTGTCTACCACAACCAAGCATCTAAGCAAAGCTCTTTTTTTTTTTTTCTCCTGGCAAAAATAGAAAACAAATAATATGTAGCAAAGTCCTACTTCAATATTATAACATTGCTGCTGTTGTCTCAGTTTATTTTAGTTGCTTCTGGCAGTAGTTGGGGAACCAACACAGGACTTTGCACTGAGACACAACCCCTGTTTTGTTTCATTTTGCTTTGTTTCTATATATTGAAGCCCAGTCTGAGTAAGTTGATGAAGCTGGGATAGAACTTGTGATCCTCTTGTCTCAGCCTCCCAGAAGCTTGGCCCAAAGCTCATGCCTGATTACATTTATTGATAAACTTGCAACATGTATACAATTATTTTTGGTAACCACATAAGAATCTAAATGCCACAGAAACTAAGTACCTAGCTGAGGGCCCATGAACTGATAAATGGCTTTTTGGAGATCACACCTCAAGTCTCCAGTTTGTCCTTTGGCTTTCATATTATCTTGTCTCAGGTAGATACTATAAACAGAGGAAATCTTGTCTTAACACTTTTAAATACTGTCATGTGTGAGAAGCAGGGCGAGTCTGTGTTGTTTCAGGGAGCAGAGTACAGCTCAGTGAGAGAAACGTTAAGACAGGCTCTGTCCATTTAATCTAGTAATGACTCATATTTATTAAGTACCAACAACTCTTTCACACTGTGTTTTCAGCATTAAACTGAAGGTTATAGGGTTTGATACCCAGCCCCACTGTGCCTGCCCCACCCCTGGGGTACGCTGAGATGGCAATTGAGACTGGGCATGGTGGTGTGCGCCTGTAAATCCAGCTCTTGGGAGGCTGTAGACAGGTGGATCACTCCAAGTCCATTCTAGTAGTGAGATCCTGAACACCTTGCAGACCCTTCTCTAAAAACACAATAATAATAATAATAATAATAATAATAATAATAATAATAATAATAAGCTAAAGGTTCTAACTAGTGCTTCTCGTTGACCATTACAACTTTGTGACATAAGTAATATTATCATCCTTATTTTAGAGCAAAAGAAAACTGAATCTCAGACAAACTAAGGAACTTGGCAAAGCTCACATAACCCCACAGTGGTGGTTGGTAATAGTGGTATCAGAGGCAGTGAGTGAACGTGTGTAAGTCCTTAAGCTGAGCTGTCCAATCAGATCAGAACCAGCCTCAAAGCTCTCTTTTCTGACCACCCAAATAGAACTTTCGAACAAGAAATAGTCCCATAATGAGATGAACTACTTTCCAAAATTTATAACCTTCCTGCCAGTCACCAGAAATACTTGGAAGAACTTGAACGCCTGTTTGGCACCTGGCTTCAGGCCCTTTACTTCCTTCCGGAGTCCTGGCTTTCTGCACATGCACAATTGGAATGATAATGGGTAGCAAGTATAGGAATTTGGAATTCCGATGGAAAATGCCTTACTCTCTCAGGAGCTTGTGCACTTGGCTGCTCTGGTTACTTTTTTCTTATTGCCATAGCCTGGTGCCCATAGTAAAACCTTTATTTTTAACTCCAGCTTTCTCAGTAACACCACATGCCTGGGCAACCAAAGCAAAACGGAAGTCAAGTGAGATTATATCACCCAAGCGGCCTAATTTTATGTGAGAGAAATGATGCATGTATTTTTAGAATATTTATTAAAATATTTGTTGGAACTCACACAATTTAAGATAAAAATCCTCCAAATATTCTGGTTTTAAAAAAATAGGCAAATGACCTGAATAGTCCACAGACAGAGAGGAAGTGTATGCGAAAGGACTCCACATCACGAATCATCAGGGCAATGGGAATCAGGGAGAGAGTACTGCACAACTCTTAGAATGGCTGTACGGAAAAGGTGAATATCCAGGAAGACATGGAACAGAAACAACCTCGGTATCCTGTAGGTAGGAATGCAAATTAGTTTAGCCATTATAGAAAACAATGCAAAAGTTCTCAAAATATTAAAAATAGAACTACTAAGTGTTCTAGTAGCTCTGTTTCTGAGGATATATATTTCTGCAAGAAGTGAAATTACTGTCTCCGAAATACATTAGCACTCCCACATTGCACCATTATTCACATCAGCAACACATGGAAACAGCCTGTCTCCCAATGGGTGAATAGATAAAGAAAACACATACAACTGCACACACACACACACACACACACACACACACACTATGAAATACTTTTCCAAGTTAAAAAGAAAACCTTTCCATTTGCAACCTCTTGGATAAACCTGAAACTAAGAATAAGCAAAGTAAGACAAGAGAAAACACCAGTACCATGTGATCTCCTTTATATTTGGAATCTAAAAACATTGAACTCATAGAAACAACACCAACTGGTAATAACCAGAGCAAGGGAGGTCAGATGTTGGTCAAGAGTAGAAACTATGACTTATAAAATGAGTAAGTTCTGAGGAACTAATAATGTACATCATAGTGACAATAGTTGATACTATATTGTATGCTTGAATTTTGCTAAGAGAGCAGCTTCTAAAAGTTCTCACCATAAAAAAGAAAACAACAAAAGAAAGTAAGAAAAAGTGAGATGATGATTATGTTAACTAATGATTTTGGCAATCATTTCATAAAATATACATCAAAGCAATACATTATGCAACTTAAATATACACAATTTTACTTATCAATTATAACTCAATAAATTTGATAAAAATACAAGTGATTTTTGTTTGAACTAGTACATTGAACTGGAGTTATTTTGAAACACAAAATTTTAAATGTAAAATATGTAGAGAATTTTCATATGTTTAAACTTTTTACTCACAATCATGCCATGGCTACCTACTTTTCCTAGTGATAAGCCCTTCTACCCCAACGCTGGGATCCCTCATCATAATCTATTCTATTGACCTTGGGTTTCAGTCCAGGAAGAGGGTACTGGCCTGAGTTGAACTATCTTTAAAAACACTTGTGACCATAAGGACTCTTTTGACCAAAGTTGTGATGCTAAAGGATACCAAATCCAGAGATTCTTCCCACCACATCCTGTGCAAAGCAGAAATGAGGAACAGCCTGAGATGGGTGAAGGGGAGTAAGAATGTGACAGAGGCAAGATACAACAGCTGGAAACACTGATGGCATGGGAGGAGGTGATTGGGTGTAGTTAGAGGTCATGGCAGAACTGTCTTTGGGCCTCATTCCCCTGAGACACTCTCTCTGCTCACCAACCTGACGCCAGTTCTCCCGTGCACTGTCCCTAGGCTGCTGATTCCATTGAGATCACATGCCAAAGGGCATGAGCTTGACATCAGGTTCACAACCCAAGATCTTCCTTATGATTCAGGCAACTCCATACTGGACAAAGGACATTCTGGAGGCTTGTGACTTGGTGGTCATATCATTCATAGGGAGCCTAGCCGAAATCAACGAATTCAGCAAGAGGAGCACTCCAGAAAATGTTGCTTATATTTGTGTCCAAATGGGGACAAACTATTTATTATTTGTGAGCTTTTGACAGGCAGAGGATTTGTCTGTATCGTAGGATCTAAAAAGAAAAACTGTGCTATCAGTTGGCTCTTCAGTGTCTACCGAAGGTCGGTCTGATAGAGGCTTGGTTCCCAGCATGGTGCTGCGGGGTTGTGTGGGTACGAAGGGGGAAGGCTTTGGGTTACTGTGGGTACTGCCTTCAAAGGGCACTGTGGAATGTGGTCTCTTCCTCTTTCTCTTTTTTGTTCACTGCCCACCATGAGATGAGTGCCTACTTTGCTGAAGGTTCAAGAGCCTAGCGATATGGACTGAAATCTCTAAGGCTGTGAGGCCATGTAAGTTTTTCTCTTTATAGGTTCATCCACTCAGGTTATAGCCCTGGAAAGCTAGCACAGAACATTTACATATCCTCTTTTCCCATTTTACAATGTGTCCCTAAGAATTTCCTTCAGAATTTCTGAATGTTTCTACTTCTAGAAGTAGAGGAAAATGAAGGTTCCTCAGTCACAACAAATAAGAATTTTTCCAAAAGCCAGGGCGGTAAAAAATTCAGATGAAATTTTTGTCCACATAGCATTGCTACATTTGTTTTATTATGAAAAGAATGATGTTCCCCTCTGTTGATTGTAAGTCAATTTAAGAGGTCAAATCTAAGTGGTACTGATTTTGTGAATAGTAACCAATCAGCTGAAAGCTCAACTTGTGGGCAGCACAGTTACTAAAGACATTGAGACTGAGTTAAAATGCTGTTTTCAGAGAGGATTTTGTAGTAAACCCTTAGCAACTTGACCTCAATCTGCTTGCATTTTCTATTTATTTATTTATTTGTTTGTTTGTTTGGTACTGAGCTTCACTGCACAGCTGGGACTTGTAGTGATCCTCCTGTGTCAGCCTCCACTGCACTGTTTTGGTGGCCTGCTCAGAGGTGGGCCAGGAAAGCATGTGGTACCAGGGATCAAACCATGTCCTTGTGCTTGCCATGCAGGTGCTCAGACCGCTGAGCTATCTGCCTACTCCCTCTGTTTGTATTTTCTAAAACAATTTTTGTATTTGTGAAAATATTAATTATATATATTATTAAAAATCTTGGGTGTTAGGAAAGCAATCAGCCTCTTTTGGCTAGTGGCTTTCCCAGAATGGTCTTGATGAGTCTTCTAAATAAAAAGCTTTTGCAAATATTCCCTTTAAGTGTGGTACACATCTGGATAGGTCATAATTTATTACTAGTCTCATCATAAATTACTATTGTTATTTCACTCCAAAATTACTGATTAGGACATTAAATTATATGGTCACCACACCTAGAGGTGGCACTCCTGATACTTTATGTGTCTGCTCCTAGCAATAACTTTCAAGTCTTCAAGTCTGTGATTATGTGCTTATTTCTTGGTGCTGTATCTGATTTAGACAGTTCCTATTGACTTCCTGCTACCATGATTAAGTATTTATCTCCCATCTACCCCAATCTCCATTTCTCACTTCCTCTGAATAAACACATTACTCTTTAGTTCTTCTTTTGATTACATTTATAACTCTATTCCTTGTTCCATTAATTATGGATAACTTTGATTTTATGCTTTATAAGATGAACGTATCAGTACCTCCTCACCTTTCTTTGCCTGTCTTAAATTGAGCAGAATCCTACGCTTTTATATTATCAAAATTGATAATATTTGCATTCTCTTGTGGGACAAAACATTAATCTGGTGTTTAATCTATAGATAACTCTAAATATTAAAGATGAGTTGCTACCATTTGTTATGATGTCTAGGTATTTATTTACTGCTGAATGATATAGCAGGCTGTTACAACTTTTTGTTGTAGATTTTTTTCTGTTCTTGCCTTTTTAAGTGTTTTCTTTCTTAGACCCTATATTCTTAAATTGTCCCAGCATGTCAGATAAGTATTTTGTGAGATTATAACTCTCTTCAGTGGTGTCTTCTAGAAGAATTAGTCCTCCTACAGTCTAGACTTCATGCCTAGCATGATTTGGGTTTGGGGGTCACTGGAATCAGTGCCAGCTTCTAAAGGGACTGGAAACCATGCTGTCCATGTGAAGGTCAGAAAGAGCTGCCCATTCAGCCTATAAAATATCTAGACACAAAAGGCCCAGGAAAACTTTTCTGGTGGGCAGTGCTCTGTGCGTATTATCAAGTGTGTAGCCCAAAGGAATTAGCATTCTTTTTGACTAAAGGGAAAAAAAATATGACTAGAAGTTCTAAGTTTGGATTTCGATTTGTCTTAGACTCTTCCTTTTGTTGAGTTCATGAGTTGTGATATTTATATGTCCCAACTTTCCAGGGTTAAATATATCCATTATGTATTGGAAATGTGAACTAATAAAAATATTAAAATGTTTAAAGAGATGGAAACTTATACCCTTTCCTTGCAATACACAGGGCCTAGCTTTCTACAACTTCTGCGTCCTTTCAGAGAAACATTAAAACCAGGGTTGCTTTGAGAAGTCCCTGAACCTGCAGTTGGTGTCAGAAGGGAGGAAAACCTCTGTGGCTAGGACCTGAAATCTCACCAAACATTACCCAGGCTGAATACTGCAATGCCCTGTACACAGGGATAAATAATCAGCATGGATTTTATGATTTTAGCACACTACTTGAAGGAATTAAAATACAACATGAGATTGCACAGGTGATTTTTTTTTTTTTTTTTTTTTGTCTTTTTGAGACAGGGTCTTGCTATGCAATTCAGGTTGGCCTTGAACTCACTTTTGTAGCCCAGGCTTGTCTCAAACTTGCACCAATTCTCCTGCCTCAGCCTCCCCAAGTGCTGGGATTACAGGCGTGTGCCATCACGTTCGGCTTGCAGAGGTGATATGAAGTCAACTTCAGTGATCAACACAACAACGTGTTGCTTATTTTGCACCGCATTATTTTAAATGCTTTGATAAAAATTAGTTTATTTACTTGTAATAGCAACAATGGGATATTCTTCTTCCCTGAATGTTGCACAGGTGCCATGTAGCTCTAAATGTTTTCTGCAGGCATCTCAGAATCATGAGAAGGGCCAACCTGAGGATAAGGCCAGGGAGGGCAAACTGAAAGAACCACAGAGAAGCGCAGCAAGGATGCTGACTGCGTCACATTTTCCTCACTTCATCTCACTTCTAAACCATTAAGTCCTGTGAAGTAATCAATCTATCTAAAGACATTACTTAGTCTTGAATTTTCTGTCCCTCCTTACTGAAAGCATCCTTACCAAATCATCAATTTTGCTAGTATACATCCTAAAGTAATCTTCAAAGAAAGGTTAGAAGTAAGGCAAACTCTATCCTTGTAAGTGTTTAAATGTCAAGTATTCCCCCAAAGTCTCACGTGTATAGAAGGCGGTTGGATTATGGGGACTTTGCGTCACCTGTGGACTCATCCGCTGTAGACTTCATAGCTGAATGCACTACTACAAGATGGGGCTCTGTTGGATACGGTCACATAGGAGTGACCTGGCAGGGTGTGTTCTGGTCCTCAGCTCCTCCTTTATGTCCTCTTGGTTGCTGGGGAATAAGCAGCTGTCCTCTGCCCTGGACCTCCCACCAAGCCACTTCTTACTTGGATCCAACCATGGACTGAAACCATGAATCAAAATTAATCTTTCTTCCTTTAAATTGCAGAGGTAGGGTATGTTATAACAACAATGACAAAATGCCTAGAACAATCATTGAATGTTTTCATTTATTCAGCAATAAATATGGGGTTATTTTGCAACACATTGCATTTTAAGTGCTTTTAGAAAGAAATAATTGATTTAGTTGTAGTAGAAATGGTAAACTAGGGACTGCTAAGATCTTCTTTTTACAGGTAAGGAAGCTGAAGGAAAAAAGAGGCTGATCATTTGCCTGAACTCATATAGTCACGTGATCATAGTCAGATCTGAACACAGGCGGCTGGCTCTGGAGTCAGTGCCTGTTCTGTCCTTGTGCTGGGCTACTGTTCAGATGCTCAGCTGCCTGCACTCTTCTACACTGCTCAGAATCCAGTTTACTGTCACTATTCTGAAATCTTATATTTGGCTGTTTGTATTTCAATCTAGTCAATATCCACTAGCTCTTTCATATAAGTAGATTCACGTACCCATTTATTTTTTATTTTATTTTTATTTTTTGTTTTTTTTTTTGTGGGACCAGGGTTCGAACTCACGACCTTGCACTTGCCCAGCAGGCACTTGTGCCTCGGAGCTATCTCCCCAGCCCCTCACGTACCCATTTAACTGTGTGAATTATTCTAATGTTTGCTTTAACTCTCCTAGCTATTTTTTCACCTTAGCTTTCTTTGATATCTCTTTCTGGAATTCTTATTAATCAGACATTGACTGCTTTGTTTCTTAAATCTTTCATCACATTGTGTCACCATTTTTACATTTGCTTTTATTCCAGAAATCATTATCGAACACTTGGTATTTTAGTGAGGGAGACAGAAAGTAGAGAAGTTAACAAATGAGTAATGTCATTTTGGAAAGGGGAAATTATATAAAAATAAAGGCGAATAAAGCATACTGGTTGAGGACACTTGTGTTTTTGTTTTACCAACTGTGAAATTTTCTGTATTTTGTCCATTAATCTGTGAAATGTTTTATTTTGGCAAGCATGTCTTTTTCTTCCAATAGCTCCTTCTTGTTCCTTTTCCAGAGATACCTTGTTTTGTTTCATAAACATGATTCGTTCTTGAATGCATTTGCTGCAGACTGAATGTTTGTGCTCTAAGCCTCTTCGATATGGGGCAGGGAATTATAGCTCAGCAGTATAAATACTTGCCTGGCAAACCCAAGGTTCTGAGTTCAATTCCAGATACAATATCTCTGCCCCTTGCACCAAATAACAAAAACAATAAACAACAACAACAACAACAACAACAACAAAACCTCCATATTGTAAAAAAAAGTTTTTCATATGTTGAAACCCTAATCCCCAGGGTGATAAAATTTAGAGATGGCCCTCTGGGGACTGAGTAGGTCATAAGAACTTTGCTTTCATTGTAGGATTATTATCCACTTAAGAGAAGACACACCAGGCTTGCTTTGTCCTTGCGATATGAGAAAAAATCAGCTTTCTATACTCTGGGAAGAGGTCCCTCACCAGAACTGGACTATGCTGATATTCCATTCCTGTCTCCAGAAATGTGAGAAATACATTGCTATTGTTTTAGCCACCTAGATTATAGTACTTCATAAAATCAGTACCAATTAAATCAGAAAACTGGGACACTAAATCTCTGATTAAAAAAAAAAGAAAAAAAGGAAAATTTAAAACTTCCTTGTAGTGTCTAAATTACCTCTGCTTACTTTTTGGTTTTTCTTGGATGCTAAAACTTATTCAGCCAACTTAAGTCTCTCTGTATAATTTAAAAAATTTATTCAGATAGTTCTCTTCAAATTTTATTATGTCTGGGCATAATCTTATGGATTTGAGCTGCTCTGTATGTGGGGTCAGAGGTGATTCCATCCGAGCCCCCATGGTGGTCTTGCTGAGTTCTTATCCCTGCTCTCCACCTTCGTAGCCCCAGGGCCACATTATGATAATTTTGGTTAGCAGGTTGGAAGCCTTTTGGGGTTGTAGTGTCTCAACGGAGCAGCAGATGCTTTTGATGGTTCCAATGCTTCCAGCTTTTAGAATTTGCAAAATCTCTCATCTTATGGCCTCCTGACATTATTTGTTATTATCTTCTTGGCCATAAATTTATTGGAGTGTTAGTGTGGATAGGGGAAAATATATCTCCTTAGCTTACCATCAAATTATCATCGTTACTTTTAGAAGACGCTGTCCGAAGCCTGGGCCACATGAGTTTAGGAACACCAGGGAAGAGTTCTGGAAGAGTGATTTTGGCAGAAAAGGATAGAAAACCAAATCTGAAAAAAAAAAAAAAAAAAAAAAAAAAAAAAAAAAAAAAAAAAAAAAAAAAAAAGTTCTTGGGGTGAGAAAAGCTGGTTTGAAGGGAATTCATTGTCCTCAAGGAACTAATTATTATACACTGAGTTATGGCTCTCAAGTCCCCAAATTCAAATGTTGAAGCCTTAATTCCCAATATGGCTGTATCTGGAGATGGGGTATTTAGGAAATAATTAAGGTTAAATGAAGCCACTGGGGGGTCTGATTTTGTAGAACTATGCTTATGAGCAGAAGATTTTTTTCTGTCCCTCTTTGTAAGAATACAATAAGCACATAGTGGCTAGGGAGCTGGAACTTTCCCCAGGAAGTTAGCTGACACTTCAATTTTGCATTTCTAAGCCCCAGAACTCGGAGAAAATCAATTTCTGTTATGTAAGCCACTGGTGTGGATTTTATTTAGATCTCTCCCCAAAGCATCATGTGCTCATAGGTGGGGCTTTTCAGAGCTGACTGGATATACTGTGTGTGATACCAAATTAATGCACTGATTGGAATTATCATGCCTCTAGATGAGGATGAATGGATTTACTGAAGAAAAAAGTCCTGCTGTTGGTGTGGGTGATGCCACCTGAATAAGCTGTAGCCAAGATGGAGTACAAGGGAAAGGCACAGGCTCACTGCTTGCTGCCTCCTGCTCGCCCTGACATGGACTGTTTCCCCTGTGCAGTGCCCCTTTGCGATGCTGCCCCGCCTTACAATCCACTGCCTATGGACCGAGGCCTTTGCTCACTGTAAGTGAAATAAACCTTTCCTCCTTTAGCATGTCGGAGTCAGGTGTTTTGTCTCAGCAATGAGAAAATAAGTAACACAGCTGCCCCTCAGGGGATGGCAGTTCTTCAAGATGTTCCAAGCTGAAGAAAACACCAATTCTCAGTGCAAAATTTGAAGAAGGTACAGCTGAAGTTGCTGGTATACTACCTGAGAATGGGGGTCCTCTTTATAAGACCATTCTGAACTTGAGGTGGGAGACCTCCAGTGAATGAAATTATGGCCTTGATGTTAACTTAAGTGATTGTGGGCAACTGAGTAACTTAAGGGGTCATAATTTTCTCATCTATTGAGTAGAACAAATAATTCTTACCTTGAGTCTTGGCAGTATAACACCAAACAAGTTGTATTATACAATGATCACTTGTTACACTGAATTATTTATTATTATTATTAATTATTAATTATTAATATTATTTATGCTGAGAACTGAGCCCAGGGCTTCCAGTTGGCTAGGCAATCATCCTATCTCTGAGTCAAATCCCCAGCCCTGAATTACTTGTTTTGAGCTGATTTCTTTGATAGATCTATAACATTGGCAGTTGAATCTTGAGCCAGAAGAGATAAATAAATACTAACAGGCGTGGCCAGCATGGTGCTTGGTACTCAGCAGGTGCCCACTAAATTCAGATGTAAAGTGAGTATGTGAGCAGATGGTTGTAAAAGTCTATGGCTTTCTGATGGTGGTCCCCACAGGGAGGTTCATGGATATCTTAGCAGCAGCCATCCTTTGAAAGGTTTGATGTTTCTGTTGCTGATTTACCCTTGGTCAGTCTGAGCCAGTGTCCCTGACATCACCATTGCTAGAGGTACAAACATAAGCTTCTTCATTGCTAGAACCCCAGCGCTATCTAAGACTTAGCAATTTTAATCAAAATGACCTGGTTAATATTATTATCTTCACTTACAGACTGAAATCTTCTAAACAGCATGGCTGCATCTGAGTGATGTTTATCCCCGGTGTCTAGCCCATTCGCCCATCAAACAGTAGGCGCTCATTTTACGAGAAGTTCTTCTTATGCCAGAAGCTTAGGAGTTCTGCTTTCCTGCAGCTGGGTCTTTAGCACTGCCTGAAGTCCTTCTGTCCTCAGTCATCTTTCTGCATATGTCAAGGGCAAAGGATCTCATTTCTATTTCCACTGACTTAAATTAGATCAGGCCATGTGACTCTGGGGTCATGTTGCTGCCATTTTCAACTTTATATTTGATGTGAATTATAGCACAAGGGTGGATTTGATGAGACTGTTGAAGAAGCTCTATGTCTCATCTATGGCAGCATCCAGTTCCATTGTCATAGGCCATGTTGAACACAACTTGTGTGCTCTTGACCTTTAACCTGAGTCTGGAGGTGAGAGACATGTTGACACCATGCTTTGTCAGCCATTCTCCCAAAGGGTGTCCTGAGCTAGTGGTAGAATTTTCTACTATGAATGTAACACAAAAATCTATCATTTTCCCCTCAAGAAAGTGAGAGCAGCAACGATTTCCATTCTCTCTTTCTGACCCAATGGTGCTTTTGGGTTTTTTAGTGTCCAGTGGTGCATGAGGTTAGTCTCCTAGGTGATTAGGCTCTAGGTCTTTCCAGAGTTTGTCACACAGTTAGAATTTTCCAATCTCTATCATGTTGATGGTTTCAGAACATTGCAGACAGTTATAATGATCTAGTCTCTTTCAGTTTTTTTTATTCTTTCAGTTTTGACTCATTTATTTATTAAATATTTAACAGGAATATTCTTGGTTAGATAAAGGGTTAGTCTCTGCACTTCTGAGGCTCATATTTTAATTGATGTCCTTAAGCTGCTACACTGAAAAAGTAGGACATGTTCCTGATTTGCCATTAATTTCAATTAATTTCTGTTTATATTTCTAACATTAATTTCTGTTTATATTTTATATAGTTATAAATGTATATATATGTGTAGGATATAAAACCTATGTTCAAGTAAATACATAATTACACATGTATACATGAGTGAATAGTACCAACAATATGTCTCTATGGGTTGCTCATACAAATATGTCACAAAAGTGTATGATCCTGAAAAAATAATCCAACATAGCCCAATAGTCCATAATAGTAGTGAGTTATCAGCACAACTGACAATTGTTTGAAGTTGCTGAGTTGAGCCTTTTAAAGCTCAGCATATTAACAGCTATACTGGGTTATTCTGTTCAATTCAGGTACTTACAATCTTTGGACTGGCATCAAGAATGAAAAGGTCCTTTAAATACTTCTCCAAATATTGTTTCTTTCATTGCAATGGAACACCCATCTCTGATGAAACAAAACAAAACAAAACAAAAAAAAAGAGGGATATAAATAAAGGACTGTTTGGTTGTGAAAAATACACAAGATAGATATGCAGTTATTTTTTCTTAGTTCATTGAGAAGAAATTTTGTACAGATATTGTTTAGACAAGATATCATGTCTGCATCTTGTCCTCTGAATAACTACTGCAAAGACAACAATATGCAATGTATCGGTTATTGTAACTGTCCTACTAGCCTGTTTTGAAAGTGTTTCACTGCTATTTTATCTTATTTCATTAAAATGAATAAAAATATATGATCTTGATCCTTATTTTTACTAGCAAAGCACTTCAGCACTTTTTGAAAAGCTAACCTGATTCTCAGCAACTTGGAGAGGTCTTAAGGACATACATAGTATTTCCACATCAGGAGGAAAGACTTCAAGCAGATCACCCAAGGCTACCACATCAGTAAGTGGCAGAGCTGAGCTACGCTGGTTCTGAATGTGGCAGTCTTCTGACTGGAGGCTCTTGCTCTCAAGGAGCTCACGATTTAGACATTTTTCAAATTAAAAAAAAATTTTTTTTGTGGAACCGGGGAGTTTTAGATGTTATTAAGATGCACATGCTTACATTAAACTGCTCAAATAACCCGATAGTGTGTAGTTTTGTCCTTCTCAGAACTTAAATGCAAAAGATCTTCAGAATCAAGACAGCAGCGCTGGCTGGAGCAGTTGCAGAGCGTCACTGAGAAGAGGGGACCTCAGGAGTTGTACCCAGACTCAGGGGTACAGAATGAACAGTCACACTTCTGATCAAGAATACCAGGGCTTCGACCTATAGCTAGCAGGCCCACATGAGAGACCTGTGAGTAGGGAAGGAGCCTGCTACAGCAAGCAGATTCGTGGGAGCAGTGTGGAGGGAGGATTAAAGGGAGCAGATTGTGGAGATTTTGAGTTTTATTGTGTTGGTGAGCAGTGACAACATCGCGCTGGCTCTTTCCAGCTGTATTTTTAAAAATCTCCCTTCAATGAATGCACAGCCGAGAGCGTCTGGACTTGCTCTGTCTCCTGAGGCTGCCCAGCCCCGGTGAGAGGCTGTGGCTGGGCCAGCACCCCTGTGAGTCTATCTGTTCCAGGGCAGAGCACACAGGCCAGCCTGTCTCTGCCTGACACGCGACTGTGACATGCTCTTTGTCTATAAATGCCAAGACAGCGGCAAGCCTCGGACTCCTGTGGAGCTGTTCTGAGCATCCAGGCTAATTTACTAGCTGATAGGTCCTAAATCTATTGGTACTGACAAATATGACAAATACATAGGCTCCAGCACATTTTCGGTGTGGCTTGACGAAAATGAATCCTAGCAGGGTCTCTTTAAAATTTAATATTGCAGGATTTCCCCAATATTACTACAGTCAACTTAATTTTTTCCCCCTTAAAGATAGCAATCTAATATTTTCAAACTCTGGAGTCATTTGTGATGCACTCATTTGTTAAAGAAACTGTTGAACATATATTTGAGCAAATCCCACCCCCCTTATCCCCCCGTAAACCTCAGTAAGTCCTGATCATTTGTGCCATATGGAGAGAGGAAGAAGGGACACTGAAGTAAACAGTCACAGTACTACAATCCTGAGCGATGAGCTCTCAGTGTCACTCATGGAGGACCCCTGCAGCGCCTCTCAGGAAGGCCTGAGGTTTAGTTCCCATGGAGAAGGAGGGTTGTGTGGTCTGCACAGGCCTGGCAGTCCTCAGGCTGCACTGTGGCCGTGCAGTCACTCCGGGTTGGGTGGAGGGTGGATTAGGTGGTAAGCACACGGGAGATGGCCTGGAGACAGGAGAGCATTAGGCTGTGCAGAAGTCATGGCTTTCTGAAGAAGCAGACCCAGCAAGGGTGTGGTGAGAGACAGGCAGAAACAGAGACAGAGAGACAGCGGGACAGAGAAAGACAGAGACATCGAGACAGAGACACATGCACAGAAAAGCAGACACACAGAGGGCTTCCAGGAGGAGGCCTCTGAGGGTGCCAAGTGTGCCATCGACAGGGCAGGCAGCTGGCCGAGACTGCGCAGAGCTGATGATTAGTGGCATCCAAAGGCAGCTTGGAGGCGGAAGTCCTTTTCCCCAGGGGACTCAGTCTCCCTTTTAGCTCTCAAAGCCCAAACTGATTGTACCATTTTCCTGACATTTTGAAAGGTAATTTGCTTAATCTGTTTACCTATGAACACAGAAATGTACAGATTTTCTTTAATGGTATTGGGGATTGAACTCAGGGCCTTTACACTGAGCCATCCTCCAGGTTTCTTTATTTCAAAAGAGAGTCACACTGACTCCTCAGGTTGTCAAGGTTCATCCTGGACTTGAAGTTCTCCTGCCTCAGCCTCTCAGTCCTGGAATTACAGCTGTGTGTCACCATGCCTTCCCCAAGTTTACTGGGATTAAAATGCTGATTTTATATTAAAGGCACCTTCATAGTCACTTCAAAGCTAGTGTTTCACCGAGCAACTGGAAAGCGCGGCCTAGCCAAGCTGACGCATAAAATTAACTACCTTAGGGACCGGTGAAATCTGATCTTCCAGGTGGAGGAGGGAGCTCTGTGTTAGAGGATAGCTGTGTGGACTTGTTGAGCAATTAAATGCAGGTTCTGAGAGGGCAATGTCCACACTTGTGACGCAGGAATTTCAGAGGTCAACATTTTTCTGCCAGTTTACCCATAGATGTGCACTAACATCCCCCCTCTCTTCTTCCTGAACTCATTCATTTCATCCTTTGATGAGCAGAAGTGCGCTAAGTGCTCTGCTAGGAACCAAGGACGAAGACACAATTAGGATGTGGTTTTGCCTCTGAAGTCTCAGAAGTTCCTCAGAACTCTGAACTTGCAACTTTGCAGAAAGGAGGAAGAGCCACTTCACACACCGAGTTGATTCTTGTTTTGTTTGCAAGTTATTTTGTATTGATTAATGAAAATCCTATAATTTATCATGTATAACAAGTTGTGTTCATACATATATGAAAGACAGACAGACAGAAATATATTTCATTGATTTTTCCTGTTTCTTAATTTTTCCAGCAACTGAAGGCAAGTAAGCAGGGCATAGTAATGCAAACCAACAACATAGCTAGCCCCCATCTAGCTGGCCATGTATCTACCACTACCATTCTCTGATTTCAAGGAGAGTTGTCCCAGTGCTGCTCTTCTGTGAGGCTTGCACGCCAGTTGACTCTCATGCTCTCGTGGCCTGTGGAGAAATCTGAGGTGATTTCTGTATGACTGACGCCCCCTATCCCCCTTCCCAGCAAGAGTCACAATGGCTTGCTCACTTGAATGAGGGTCATGCTACAGGATTCTAGACATTTCCTGTAAAAGTAGAATCTCCATAAACTCTTTTGTCCTGATCCCTAAGAGGCTTGTCAAAGTTATGGTCAGAATGACAAGAAGAAGAGCTAGAAAAAAGAGGCTTCTTTGGGGAAAGATAGACTTTCAAACGTTTAGTATGATGTTATATGGGATTCCACATCTGGTTCTTCACATTCATCATGCCAATAAAACATGCACCTGTTAGTTTTTTATCACAAGCCATATTTCTCATCTGTCTCGCCTGACCTTGTCACAAGACATTTCCCTTTTAGCACTCACTTGGATTTTTGTACTGAGTGGAAGTTAGAAGTGATTGCAAAAGAAGGCAATTTCTTTTGACATCTCATGTATGACCTCTTCATGTCCTTATGGAATACAGGGGGGCATTGCACTGGAGAATCATAGATACTTCCCAAAGTGTAAGACTCTAGTTTCATCTGAGTGATTGTGTACTTTATATAAGTGCATATGTATAGGCCCCAAATATGATATTTACATCATTATGTAGATGTTTGTTTAGATATCACAATTGCATATGTCTTGTAGGAGGGACAGAACAAGGGCTGATCTTTTCTTAGGCTTTTCTTTATTTTTATTTTTCAACATGTAAAAAGTGTGAGATGAAGATAATGTCCGCCTCCTAGCTTCAACATGAGGCAAATATGCTTACTTCTTCGCAGTTTTGAAGAAAGTCCTAGACCTCCTATCACATATGCAATACACACATACAGTTACTTAGAACAAATGACTACCATCACACCTCACACACGACACGTTAATACCATGAAACATTCAGTCAATACTCATATTTTAAGTAGCATCATTCAAATTAGAAGCCACACAGGATCTGATCATTGTATGTGGTTGATATTTCTTAAGTATTTAAGACACCCAATTTTTTCGATATTGTGATTGAAGGAAGGGGACTGTTACAGTTTGTCTTCTGTTGCTATCATTAAATATAATAAATTGAGTACTTTTTACAGGATAAAGGCTTATTTGGCTCATAGTGCTCAATACTGGGAAGTTCAAGATCAGGTAGCTGCATTTATTGAGGTGCCTCTGTTGGCAGAGACTCTGCACAGTCCCAAGACAGGGCAGCAGGTCACATAGGGAAGCAGGGCAATGTGTTATTTCATGGTTGTCTTTGTTGCCTTAGAAAGCCAATAATGCAGTCAAGAGAGCCCCAACTTCTTGACCAGAGCTAGTGCTAATTGTCTCCTAAAGGTCCAATTTGATATTGGCATTTGGATAACTAACCTTGGAGACTAAATTTGATCATACTATTTTTTAGGAGGACTCTTGTTAGTGTGAGTCATTTGTCTATAAATTATGACTATGTGTGATTGTGCTGACTAAATCCTAAAAGGTTGCTTATTTCCCTCCCTCCCCTGGCTTGATCCCTATCTCTCCCTTCTTGTACTTCCTGAAATCCAGTGATCCAAAGGCTTCTTTAGACTTAGGTTGATTTTTTGCGAGGATGTGTCATAGATAATGTGGTGAGTTGTATTGCTTCAAATATACAGTCTTTCAGTTGATGCTAAGATTGGTCTGTGGGTTTAGGAGTTGTCAGGCTGGTCCATTTTTACAAATTCCCCATTAACAATCATCACTGACTATTCCTGGGATCCATTTTTGGTGGTAGTTTTTTTTTTTTTTTTTTTTTAAATCAGAGATTATAAAAAGGTTATATTTTATGCCTATCAATTCTTGTATGGTCAGCAGGAAGCTTCAGTTTCCTAAACATATTAGACATAATCAATCCTTTTAATATAAAAATAAAGAATTCATATATGCAAAAATGGAACATAACTCTGTCACAACTGAAATGGAAATTTCACCACATTAATGGTTTCTTAAAACAATAGTTTGGCTTGGAGAATGTAGGAGAAAGTTCTAGAAGATAAGTGTCCAGCTCTTTGAGTAAAACCAAGGACAAGAAAGAGAAACAGAACAGGTACTGATTGGAATTATACTTGTGGGTTAGATCCAAGGCAAAGCACAAAGGAAAACAGCAAAGAAAAATCAGGGAAAGAAAGAATACACATGCACACATTGCACACTCATGCACACACATGCAAACACACACACACACACACACACACACACACACAGGCAAAAACTTACAGCTGGAAAGGACTCACCATATTAACTGAATTTCAAGGTGAGAAACTAAATTTTAAAAGTAAGTATAAAACTATCCTTACTATTTTTCTTTTGACTTGCCATTGTTTTTATATGATTAATTACAAAAGAAAAGCAAATTTTGTCCTATAATTTAAAAAATCATGGGCCAAAATGTATGAGATAGAATATATAACATATGTTCATAACATTGAATACTTTAGCATGATTTCTCAAAGTTCATTTTTCCTGATCTCGTCAATTTTCATTTGAAAATGGCAGCTGTTTACAAGGTCTGACTATGTCAATCTTTGCTAAAAATGAACCAAACCTTACTAGAATACTGCTCTTCCCACTATAATTTGTCAGAGATGAGACAGCACTTCAGATTGCTGCTCAGCATCTTAGGCACTGGTCTGTATCTGTAGTGTTAGAGAGCTTGGCTTGTTTACTCTGCTATTGCATACATTGGGGTGTGGAGAATGAGGATAAGAAAGAAAAGCTCTTCAGACCTCTTAACATTTCATGCCTGTTGAACATTTTAATCCATTTCATTTTCCCATATTTGCCTGGCTGGAGGGCACAGATGGATAACTTTTAACAAATAGCACTAGACTCCCACGCTGGCAGATATTTTCACATAAGCTACGTTTTAAAATCATCATGGAACCATATGTGGTCGCCACCATTTACTCACTGTAGAGTCGGGATAGGGAAACTCAGAGTGTTAACCTGGGCAAGTTCGAGCAGCACTGAGAAGCAGCTGGAATTCCCTCCTGCGGACATCTGTCCAGCCTGCAAGGCCAGCTTTCTTCCCACATGGCCTACTACCACATTTAGCAAGCAGATGAGCTCAACTTGCAGGAAATGCGTGCTAGCATCATCATTAAACATAAATTTTTTAATGACTATATGTAACCATATACTTGTTTTTACCTTTTGAAAAATCTACAGCTTAGGAGATATGTCAGACAAGAAGATACTTCCTGCCTGGGTTATCGCTGCATTGGAAGTATTATAGAATGCAGAATGGTATAAAATAAGAGTAACTTAGTATGGTGCTAGATGAAGTGGAATTCTGAGAGTACTGGCCCAAGCAGAAAGTCAATACATTAAAAGCCAGAAATCACCAAGGAGTAGCAGTGTGCTTGGAAATTCAATATAGTAATAAGTAACTTGGTACTCTGTCCATGAAAGATCCCTTATTGCCCACCAAAAAATGTGACTGTACCACCCCTTGGTGTCTCTTAGTCCTACATTTTAACATATTCCCATAAAAGAAATCAATGAGAGGACTTTTTCTTCTACAAAGCTAGCTACACAATCTCTGTGATATTATTAAGACAAAACACTATGGTATCATTTAACAACCCTGGATACTTTCTTTGTAAAACTGAAATAAATTAAAATGAATGCATTTGAAATATGCATGTCTGCGTGAAATTATAAATGGAAAATTATATTGCATATGAAAAATTTAACATTAAAGTTTTTTATGGCAAAACTTTATCTCTGTCTATCAAGTTATCATATTAGTGTAGATTATAAACATATCCAGTGATAACCAAGCTTCCATAACGTGTTTATTTCTTAGCTTTGTATAAACAGGTAGCAACCTACCTGCATCAAGACTGTAGGTAACAACACACGGCTGTTGGGTGATCACTACATATTGTACTGGGCTTTGGTTAGACTGGGGACAAGCAATGAAGAATAAGAAAAATTACCTCCTTACCTTGGGTTATTTACTACCAGTAAAGACAGACACATAGACCATCCCATTTAATACTGTGTATTAAGTGTTCTGACACTTTTAGATGCATATAGCAGAACCATCTGACTTAGCCTAGCGCAAGAAGGAAGAGCAAGTTCTTAGAATGTTAGTAGGAGAAAGTTACAAGGTGCAGCAAGGACAAATTTGAGTTAGATGAGAAGTGCGGTGCTGGTGGTAGGGGACTGTGGGAGCTGCACATTCGCAGCACAAGAGCACAGTACATAGGAAAACCTGGAGTGTAGAAAGAGGTAAAGTATTTGATAAATTCAAGGACAGTCAGAAAGGTGGGCGTGGGGACAAGGCAAAACAAACGTGCCCATTTCTAGCATGGTCAGTGAAGAGCTGAGCCTGGAGAATTCAGGAAGAGCTGTATGAGCCATGCTGAGACAATTAGACTTGGAGCAGGGCAAAGCTCCCTTTTGTGTTTTCAGATGGGCCACCTGGCTGCTGGGGTGGCAGAGGCATGGGCTTGGGGAGAGCCAGCTGGAAAGCTTGGAAATCATCTAGATGGGTGATGCCTGCAGCCTTACGCAGAGCACGCAGCATCCAGAGGGATGAGCAGACGCTGACGTGCTTGATAGGTGGCGACCAGGAATGACTGATGAGACTAGTGAAGCAGGGCATGAGGATGGAACCAAAGTTCCTGCCCAATTTCTGGTTTGCCAGCTCCACCAAGAACATAGGCTGAAGGGACGGTGGAAAAATGGGAGAATGAAAAGGACCAAATTATATCATGCATAGGTACAAATTCCCTAAAATGGATGTGACTATTATGTCTGCCTCAAATGTCCTGTCCACACCCTAATCCCAAAACCTGTGAAAATATTAGATTTTATAAAGGAGAATTAAGGCTCTAGATCGGTAGTAGTGAACCTATGGCAAAAGTGTTATTTTTTTTCCTAATACAAAAGTTGTTAATATATGAGTTGGTTCTTCTAAACTAAAACCTCAGTGTTCAGGTTTAATTGCAGTGTTGGCACCTTTTGATAAATAAGGGGATTTTGGGTTGCAGTTCGAACACTCTGACTCTAAAAGGTTTACCGCCGCTGCTCTTAGATTGAATTCAGGTGGCTATTCAGCTTTCTTTAAGATATGTAGGCCATTGTGAATTATTCTTGGAGGGCCTAATGCAATAGAGGGTCCTAAAAAAGAGAGAGCCCTGATCCTTGGGCAGGAACATCACTTGCATCCAGGAGTTCAAGACTATCTTGGGCAACATGGCAGGTACCTGTTTCAGACAATGAAATAAAAAATGAAAGCAAAGTTCAAAGAAAGTGAGAGTGCGAGACAAACATAGAAAACTGGCTGGAAATGTGACATTGCTGGCTTTGAAGATGAAGGGAGCGGCACTGATCCAAGTGGAGTGGATTCTAGAAATCAAAAGAGAGACTTTCCTCAAGAGCCAAGACCTTGACTTTAGCCCTGTGAGGCCTGGGCAACATTGCTAATATATAGAATCCTAAAATGAATACAAGTGTGTGTGTAGCAAAAAAAACAGGAAGAAGGATGGGCTCCCGGGGAGACATGATAAATTTGTTTGTGATCATGTTTAAAGTCCTGAGAAATCTAGGTTTCTCATTTTCTGATATTTGTGACGTTGACTTGTGAAATTTATGGTGTGGATAGGATTGGATTTTGTCACCTCCAAGGGTTCTATGTTAAAGCTGAGTCTCCAGAATGGGTACTAAGAGGTGTGAGAACCTTTAAGGAATCAAGGAAGAGTGATGTCCCTGGAGATCTGAGGTGCTTCTCTGTGGTCTTGAAATAGTTCTTTTTTTTTTTTTTTTTTTTTTTTTTTTTTTTTTTTTTTTTTTTTTTTTGTGTCATTTTGAGACAGGGTCTTGCTATGCAGTTCAGGCTGGCCTTGAGCTCACTTTTGTAGCACAGGCTGGTCTTGAACTCACACTGATCCTCCTGCCTCAGCCTCCCAAGTGCTGAGATTGAACGTGTACTCCACCATGCCCAGCTACTTCACAGTAGTTCTTGCAAGAGGGTTGTTGTGAGAACAGCAAACCTGGCCCCTCCACTCACCCTGGTCATGGCTTGCAATATAATCGATATAATCACGCACTTGCTCCCCCAACATTCCCCACTGCTATGCATGCCTCAAGGCCAAGAAATAGTCTTCACTTTTGGAGCTTCCTGAAGAAAATGTAAGCTCTGATTGATTAAAGATGGTGTCATTGAGATATAATTCACAAACCCTAGAATTTACATACTTACAGTACCAAATTCAACAATTATCATCATATTCATTAAATATGCAGTCATGACCACAAATGGTCTCTGAACATTTTGTTCTCTTCAAAATGAAGTTTTGGAAGGTAGTAGTGGCCCAACCCTGTAATTCCAGTGCTTAGGAGGCTAAGGCAGGAGGATAATGAGTTTGAGGCCAGTGTGGACTATATTATCAGGTCCTGTCTTATGAATATAAAACTAAACAAATGAAAAACACACAAAAAGAAAACCTGCATGCTCAGTTATTTTGTCTCCTTGACCTGCGAGGAATCAGCGTCGGTCCAAGTGGGAGAGTGGGGCTTATAGGGAGAAAATGGGACAAGAAACACGAGAAATGGAGACAAGACAGGATTCTGATCAAGTCTCGTTTATTCAAAAAGCCACCCGGTCTATCTACAGGGTGCAGGAAATGAGGCATTTCTGCTGGCAACACCAGCAGGCATCCAAGGCAATGGCGGGCGACCCGGAAACACGTCAGCAGCTATCCAAGACAACAGGGGAGGGACCTAAGAGCACGTGATTTACGGGAAAATAGAAACCTAACTAAAGGCTATTGGGAGATGAGGCTGTCGCGATATGATGATGTCATTACAAAATGGACGCCAGCAGTTTGGGCTCCCACACTATTTCCCTCCCATACTCAAGCGATCTGTGTGTGTGTGTGTGTGTAGATTTCCCCTTTTCCCTTTTTCTGGGCTTTTCTATAAATTTGGAGTCATGTATTATGTGCATTTTGTGCCTGACTTCTTTTACTTAGCACAATGCTTTAGAGATTCATATGTATTATAGTGTGTGTTGGCACTGAAGCACCCTTTTTAGGGTGCTTTGGCTTGTATTTAGATCTTCCTCTCCCGCCACCAAAGCTTCATGTACACATAAGTGGGTCTTTTAGATATGGTTGGATCTAGGGCATGTAAAAGGTATTAAGGCCGTGCGGTAACTAAGCTAGCCTACTAGTTGGCTTAGTGTAGTCCTGGGTGCAGATAATGGGTGTAGGTAGTATCAACCAATAGGCTTACATTCCGAATGAAATATAAGGGAAAGGGAGGTCTGTTGCTTGCTGCTTCATGCCTGTCAAGCCATGGGCTATCTCTTCTCTGCCATGCCCTTCTGCCATGCTATTCCGCCTTGGACCCAGCTGATTATGGACTGAAAGCTCTATAAATTGTAAGCTGAAATAAACTTTTTCTCTTTTAACTTGTGGGTCTCAGTCATTTTGTCTCACTATGGAGAAAGTAATGAAGACATATGGCTTGATAATCTTTCATTGTATATGTCACACTTTGTTTAACCATTTGCCTATAGATAGACATGGAGGTTTTCTCTACCCTTTGTCTATTATGAATAATATGGCCATGAATATTTGTATATACAGTGACTGCTATTATTCAAATATGTACTTTCAGTAGTAGAACAAAGGACTGAGTTTATTTCATTGATATTCGCGGGAATTCCTGCAGGTCAGAGGCTTCATGTTCTTACCCATTAATTCCCTGAAGCACATCCCTCTTTCTTACTCTCTTTCTCTTTCTTTCACTATCCCTAGAAGTTGGAATCGTGATTCCTTTCAGCTACTGCTCTTGAGGAGTTTGGATTTCTACCATTCACTCTAGCTCTAATTCAAACCTCAGATTCCTAAGTGTGTGGAAATAGAAAATAAATTCACTATTTATTAGCAAGTGTGAATGAGACCTCAAGCACAAAGACTCTTGTCTTTTTGAAAAGAAGTATTAACCCAAATAAATCTTTTTCTTCTTCTTATTTATTATTATTATTATTATTATTATTATTATTATTATTATTATTATTTGCAGGACTGGAGTTCAAACTCATGACTTTGCACTTGCCAGGCAGGCACTTGAGCCACAGAGCTATCTCCCCAGCCCCTAATTTTTTTAAATTGAGTTTCGGAAGCTTCTGCAGGAATGTCAGACCTGTAGACCATGGCTTGGACAATCTGGCTTTCCTAGGCCTCATTGAGTGAAGAAAAATCTTCTTAGGTTGCATGTAAAATTATAATTAGTGTCTAACCTTTAAGGACAGTGTGATCTCCCTGCCACCACCCTTTGCATCCTCTGTTTTTCTCTCAGAGTCTTGTCCCTCCTGCCCCACCTTCCTCCTAGAAAAATTAAGGTGAATGCCATTCAGGGCTTACATAATTCATATAGAATAATAGAATAATCTCTACATCTCAAGAACTTTAATGTAATCACATCTCTAAAGACTCTTTCTCAAATAAAATAACATTTGTAGGTGCAGAAATGAAGAGCTGGTACCATAGTACAATTTGGAGGCTGGTGAAAATCAGGTGGGTGGCACCCTTATCATTTTATAGTTTAGAGGACTGAGGTGCAGAAAATTCATATAAGAGGTGAACATGAGGTTGTCCAGTGGCATGCAAAGGACTAGAAATTCTGTGCCATTTTCCTTACCTTGTGTATCTTCCTCAAGGGGTCCTGGAAGTCCAATGGTGGGGAGTCCATCTCTTTACCTCATTCAGCACCCCTGAACAATGAGTCTCTTTTGCAAGCATGGTACAAAAACTCTTTTGAAGTTGACTTGCTGAGTGAAGTCTCAGTCTGTGTAGGACTTTTTTTTTAACTATTAAAAATCTGAAAAATCCTCACCTCACATGGAAATTTGGACTTAATTGTATCATGAATAAGTTGTGTGAGATGCAGAAAGTTTCCATGACTTCCTGTTCTTCAGACAGCTCATGTTTAAGACAAGTTATTGGTTGAGAATATAATATGCTAATATGTAAATATCACATATTGGATGCCTACAGTGTGATAGGAATATCTGTGGTGGAATAGGAATTTGCCTTATATGTCATGTACTGCTTGCAAACAACTCGGTGAGAGATGTAAAACTACTGCCATCATTTCACTGCAGATAATTAGACTAAATGGTTTGACCAAGGCCAGATGTAAGAAAGCAGGGGACCCAAATGTGCTGAGATCTGTTTGACTCAGTCTTTTGATCACCTGTCACAGTTTGCTTCCTACGCTTGTCCATACCACCGTGCTGGCATAGCTTAAGTGCCTGAGGTACATAAGGCCATGTGTCTGCTGGGTCAAATTTAAGTGCTACGACTCATTTGTCTCTATTATTGCAAAAGAAAAATCTACATACAGGTTAGCTTTTGTTTGGAATATTATGGGATAGAGAGGTGGACTCTGAGTGAGATTAGGCAAATTTCATGTTCCCCGGGGAAAATTTTGAGAATAACCCTAGAGAATGAGAGTAACATAGAAGGATAGTAAAGCCGTGGAACAAAAGCAAATAGTGGTTTGATTTTACTAGTTAAACAGCCTGTGTTCAGTAAGTATTTGTGTCTTTTTTGTCAATAAGTGTTAGGTTCTTTGTCTCTGTAACTTGAGCGAGTCTTGTGAAATCATAGCATGTTAGGGATGGAAGACGCCCTGGAGACAGCATGGTGTCAACTTTACATTTTCATTTGAAGAAACAGTTGTGTAATTAAGGGAAATTCATTTATTCAGCAAACATTTAATGAGACCCTACTATACTTCAGTCAGGGTGCCAAGTGCCAAGGTACAGACATGAAACAACATGACCATTGTTTTAAGATCTCCATGCCTAATGGGTAAAACAAGCTCATAAACAAGTAATTTCAAGGAAGTCAGTAAACACTGATTGTGTTGAGAATTCTATGAGTCCTGAGTGAGTCAGCAGGGACTTATGCTTGAGCTAGAAGAATAAAATGGGAAAAGACAAACTAAGCAAAGAAAACAGGATCCCAGAAGGGCAGGTGTGTTCGGAGAAGAGTGGTAAAAGGTTAGCGGGGGCATGGCAGATGGCTGGAGAGGCTGTTACGGACTTTCTCAAAGTCAAATAACTTCTGGTCTACTGAGATACAAGCATTTCAGCTTGTATTTGTCAGCTTCCTCATGGCAGGGACACAGCCCCCTAACATTCACAACTTAAAGAAGGAAATGTGTAATTTGCTCCTGCGTTTCAGTCCATGACCTGCTGGCTGGCTCCAAGGTAGAGGCGTCATGGCAGAAGGGCGTAGCAGAGAAAAGCTGCTTAGTTCATGGCAGACAGGAAGTAGAACAAGAGAACGGGGCTGAAACAGCGGGGCCAAAGGGATGAAATGCCGCTGGAAGTGTGCTCCGCCAATCCCTAGAGGAGACCCTAAACTCAAGCAAGTTGAAACTCCGCCTTCACCGCCACATTTGACTCCTTTTCAACTTGTTCCCCAAATACATCTCCTTGACCTCGGGTTCCTCAACCTTCTGTGAGGAAGGACTTGAGTAGGAACAGAAGGAGAGGCGCCTCGTTAGTAGCCACTAATGGCTTCATTATGGCCACTCCCTATGGCTTGCATTGGCATCTTAGCCTCCTTTTAGATTAGCAGTGGCATTAGATTCCACTAAAGTGAAAAGTCTACTGTTAACTACCCATGCAAGGGATCTAGGCTGCGGATTGCTTTTAATTATCTCCCCAACATCCCCTTCTCATATTCCTTCCCATGAAAAAAATTATGCGCAAACTGGTGCCTGGTGCTAAAAAGCTCAGAACTGTTGCTTTCAAACATACTTAATCTCCCAATAAACACATTATCAAAATTCATAATTCCACCTAAAACAACTATCCTATTTATATCTGGAAGGTTAATAAACACTTCTCCCAAATCGTAACAGTTCTAACATTTTCCAAAGCTCTAAGTCCAAAACTATTCCGAGACGCAGTGCAAACTCTTCTCTATGAGCAAAACAAATTAGAGCAAATTACATAATCCAAGAATACAATGATGTGGTGTTGACATTTCCATGTCAAAAGAGAGGAACGGAGGGATGGAAGTGATTGGCTCCAAGGCACACAGTGATAAAACGTGAGTTCCAATGGTCTCGGTGGCATCATTTCTATGGTCTTTCAGCTACAACTCCTGTGGTGTTTTTGTCACAAGCTGTTTTTCTTGAGGGACCTTACACATTAGTTGATTTACTGACCCAGGTTTGTAGGATTTGCACTGTATTTTGGCTTCATTCACATAGTTACATATACTATACTCTCAGAGGTTCCTTGCCTGATCTTTCAGGCCTTCCTTTGAGATTACAGTGGAGGACTGGAAAAGCCAGTAGCATGTGAAGGATGCCAATATCTGCTGTCAGCACAAGCAGTAGCCAGGACCCTTTGAACTATGGCTGCAGTAGCCTCTGACTGCCTGAGCATGTGAAATATATCTTGGAGAACTCATTCCCTGAAATTCTCACATAGGGGTTCCTGGGACTCTCTTCTAAATGAAGGCAAACAAAACCCAAAAGGCTGATATTTTGCATCTCTGAGCCTTTGACAGGTAAGGTCTTCCTGATTGATGAGGTGGCCATAAGGGATCTTTTTGTTCCTGTTCTAAGTAGTATTTGATTTATTTTTAACAGTGTTACTCTCTTTAACAGCTAGATTTTCACTGGTTCCACTTTATATGTGGTTACTTACTTCTGGGCCAACATTTAAATTTTTCCAATTTTTCTGTTCTGTCTTTTGCTCCCAAAAGACATGTTCACACTACATACCTGACTAGAAGCAGTCAGACGTACAATAGCCACACACTGAATGTAGGATCATATATAATTTTTTTCTGACCAACTAATTAGCTCACCAACCTTAATCCCAGTCTCCTTCAATGTTTCAGGACATGGCAAAATTTAGATAACTTTGTTTTATTTATTTATTTATTTATTTATTTATTTAGCCTAAGTGTAACATGCAAGACCTGCAGTCCAACAACCTTTCAAGCCCTTCTTTTCCAGCTGAAACCTTCTGGGCCTCGTCTTTACTCTCCACACTCCTCTCAGCCTTCTTGTCTTCTGCGCCTTAACCAAAACCACCTGTCAGGCTCTGCTCACATCATTCTAGGGCTTCTCTAGTCCACATCTCTAAACCTTCCCAAGCTCCTCCCATACGTACATTCCAAAGGCCTTTCTACCTCCAGTCAGGTATGTCACACCAGCCACCTCAACACCCATGATTTAAGGAGGAGAGGATTGTTTGGCTCATGCTTTCATCCACGGTCAACTGGCTCTAAGGCAGGGAGTTGGTGGAGGGGGTGGGCAGAGAAATGCTGTCCAGTCACAGCCATGGTGAAGCAGAGCAGGGAAACAGGCTTAACTGGAAGGAACGAGGGGCCAGCTATAACCCAAAGGCCACATCTCTAGGATCTACTCAGACACACCTACAAGTGGCTTTCGCAGTGCCTGGGTCAGATCCCAAAGCCAAGAAGTAGAAGCCATATACTCTCTACCTTCCACTGAAGTTTAATGTCATTTTTATCCCTTTCCCTTTCCATACTGGGCTTTTACCTAGTGTTACTGGACTAGACTTGGCATCCTTTGCCTGGGTATGTGTCCATTTTTACGAGCTGCTGAATTTCTCAGGGAAGCGAGAAGTTATGGGGCCCATGCGGCGAAGCTTTGTGATGTGTGTGCCTAGCTCTGTACTTTCTTTTGTTTCTGCTTGCAGCTTTCTGAAAAGTTTAAGTATCCAGCCAGCATGAGAACCTCAAGTTAGACTGGGTGATGAAAGCCTCCAACACATCTGTGTGTGCACATAACTGGAAATTCCTTCTGACTAAAGTTCTTATTTTCTTAAGTGTTGAAGTAGAGAGATCAGGAGGGAGGACTGATTGGGCATGGTGGCTCATGCCTGTGACACCAGCACTTGAGAGGCTCAGACAGCCAGATCCTGGTGAATTTGAGACCAGCCTGGCTGCAAAGTGAGCTCAAGGCCAGCCTGAACTTCATAGCGAGGCCCTGTCTCAAAGGGACAAAAACTAAAAATAAACGAAGCAAGGAAACACACCCTTCTCTCTGGATCTCAAAATTAATCTGTCCTTTTCATCCACCTTCGCCTTTTTCCTCAGAGCTCATTACCTACAAGGTTGCATCCCATCCCGATGGAGTTCATGTATATCTGATGTGTTTTTAAAGAGTGGTTGAAAGCAAGACCCATAGCTTGTTGGGGCTCCCATGACAGTCTCAGTCCTTTCACTTTGGAGGTTCCTTACAAATTCCTTTCCATTAATTATAGGAGCAATAATGAAAAAGTTTTCTGGGAGTTGTTTCTCTCATCTGTCTTTATAATTCAGATCTTTTCTGCTCTGTATTCTCCTTAGGATATTATCTACTTAATGACATGCGGCGACACAAATTCTTCCTTGGTGTTTCTCTTCCGACTGTGTTGGGATTCTGCAAATCAGACCCTCGAGGACGGTGCTCTGGCATGTTTACTCTGAACGGGAGGAGACTGGAAGGGCCTCTGAAGAAGATCGCTCTGACCTTCGCTTGCCCTCCCGTTTTGCATTTCTCTTTCTCACACTGAGATGAATCAGAGAAACTAAAATTATTCCCCAGGCCAAATTATAGCAACGAGAAACCTTGTCTCCCCAAGTAAGCCGTGAAACCTAGAAAGGTCACTCCCTCCCTCCTCTTGTGAAAAGTCTCATTTCAGAAGTGCCCTGTCTCACACCTGAGAAGAAAAACCACACAGAGAGGCCAAGGAGATGCTGGACAGACTTGGGCTGGCGTTCCCCTTTCCGTGTCCCCTGGGTCCATCTCTCTGTCCTACTACATTATGACACAGCTGCTCCTTCATTATCAAACCTAAAGGTATAACCAGATAATAAGCCCTGGGTCTTTGAATCTTCATTCTGAAGGCTCTTGTGTTACATAAAACTTTGGCTAAATAAATTTGCTGTGTATCTCTTGTTAACCTTTGCTATAGGGGCGCTGGCTGTGATCTCATGATTGTTGAAGGACAGTATCATACATACTCACCTCTACAGCTCTGTGTGGTTTTTATGCTCAGGAACAACACCCTATAGTTTTGATCCTGAGTGCTAAGAAAAGATCCTGAAAGAAGGAAAAAAAAAAAAAACATACTGAAACTGAAATCATGAACTCTGGAAAAATATTATTTTCTTCACTTAGCACTTAGTGATGGTATGCTAGGTGCTATGCCGGACTTTTGAGAACTCAAATAAGTCATTGTATTCCACAAGGAAGGGAGGTGAGGACAGAAAGTCAAGAAGTCAAGTGACAGTGGCAGTAACGTGAATAGTGTCAGACACACAGGCAGAAGAGATGGCTCTGCATGGGCTGGGGGAGCCTGGGAGATGGTCTATTTGACCTACGGGCGGGTGACAGAGCAAATCACAGACACTTTCAGTGATATTCTGAGTTCATGTTTTGTGTGTGTGTGTGTGTGTGTGTGTGTGTGTGTGTGTGGTGGGCTCAGCACACCCTGGGAGCAGGGCTGGTACAGCATGTGGTGCCAGAGATCAAACTGTGGTCCCTGAGTGCTTGGCCACGCTTGCTTAAATAGGTGCTTTAGACCTCTGAGCTATCTCACCAGCCTTCTGAGTTGATTCTTAAAAGGCAGTATATAATAAATGCTGGTGGGAAAATTGTGGAGCAAAGGGGGGAGAGAGAGAGAGAGACAGAGAGAGAGAGAGGGAGAGAGACAGGGAGAGAGAGAAAGAGAGAGAGAGAGAGAGAGGAAATACATGGCATGGTGGAATAAAAGGGAGCATGGTGTACAAAGGAATGGGGATCACAGACTACATGAGAGAGAAGAGCGCATTAGGTGTTAAGTGGTGAGGAGAGAAGATTTTCGCTGGTGTTACTGAGAGCCAGCAATATGCCCTTTCATAAAATATCACTTTCCACGTGCTGATTGAGTAAATGATTGTGCTTTTATTGTATCTCAATTGAACTTTAGGCCAAAGATAGCGCGTCACTGTCCAAGGCCTTGCAGCTCCCTAATAGGAAGAGGATTGGGGGTTTGATTCAGTTCCTCTGGCTTGGAATGGGTCCTGGGCACCTGCCTCACATGCATTCACAGGTCTTGATAGGCATCCTGCTTGGAAAGGAAGGCTGGGTAGCGCTGCATGAATGAACAACCACTTTCCTAAAAAACTGCGAAGAGCCTTCCGTCATGTACGTGGGTGTGGGATGAAATCAAGGAAGAGAAGAGTGCGTCTTAAAGGAGGGCACAGGGTGAGTTACAGAGAGAAGCCAAGGAGCAATGAAGGAAAGGCGGAAACTAATTAGAATTCAGTGAGCAAAAGACAAAATTGAAGGGCAGTAGAAAGGAACCAAAGTGCACCTGGAGATTGGGTCGCAAGGTTTCTGAGGGCTGGCAAAGAAGGCTTTAGGGTGAATCAAAGTGCTGTTACCAACGCAGTAGAATTTTATGTTATCTTAGGATATTGAGTAACAGTCCACTAGCTGCCACACTCAGCATCAGGAATACAACTAAGATGCAGGGCAGACTCTGGGAGCCTCGTATTTGGGCGCAGCAGGATGCTGGGGCCGTAAGAGCCTAGGAGTCAGCTCTGCTGGCTTTACCACACTTTACCACAGAGGAAATTGGGGCCAGAGGAGTGGTGTCCGATCTCCATGTGGCTGAGGTCACTGCAAAGCAGGGATTTGGCTGTAAGCGTTCCGCTCCCTATTCAGTGCGCTTCGCCAGACAGGTGAGGTTTAGATCAGGGCATGGGTCCCCAAACTGGTTAGAATACTCGCTGGCCAACCATGGGAAGTGAGCCTTCAGAGAGGGACTGGGACTACAGATGACAGTGTAAGGGAAAGGGTATTAGGACGTGGCAAGATAAATTCTAGGAAGAAATTGAATGGCAGTAGACAGGGAGGTTTAAAAAGAAGTTCAAAGGTTGGCATGGAGTACGTAGAGGACCACAGAGACATGGAAAGAGGCCAGAATATTATCAGTAGATCCCCTTAAAGGAGGGCACTATTAATCCATGAGGAAAACTTGTTAATTGTGTAGCGAGCAAGTCCTCATTTATGTTTTTTTGTTATTTTTCTTTTTTTTAAAGGAGTAAAATGTAGACCTCTCTACACAAAAGGCAGCATGGTGGCTTAAGACGGTGTGGATTTTGACCACTCTGTGCGATAGTTCAGTTAGAAAAACACAAATTACCAGATTGTTGACAGAGAGGACTTACTTTGGAATACTCCCCCGCCCCCAACTCTGATGATGCCCTCAGGGTATGGGGGATCGAACCCAGGTCCCCTGCACCTGACTGCATTTGCCTGAGCAGATGCTGAGACAATGTGCCAGTCTACAGGCCCCCTGAGATGACTTACTTTGGGAAGGATGTTAATTTTTATTAAAAAGATAGAAAAGGTTAAAATGGGACACCAGGGAAGCAGAGCTGCAGGAACCAGCTATAGCCCCTAGGACTGGAGGAACCAGGCAGAGAGTTGGCAAATTTTAGAATCTAGAAGTTTAGGGTGAGACTTCTCTTACAGGCCTTGGAGGAGGGGCCTGGGAAGCAGGGAAGGCTGGCTGCATGGTTTTGACATTGGCAAGGGAGTGCAATGCTGTGGCTTTTACACACACACGCACGCACGCACGCACACGCATGCACGCACGCACACGCATGCACGCACGCGCACGCACGCACGCATGCACACATGCACACGCACCTAGGCCAACTGCTGCTGGTAGAGGAATCTGCTGCAGGGTGCGCAAACACTGACGGGGAGGTGCTGAATGAGGCTCACTGTGGAAACTGCAGAGCATGGAAAACTCCCCTCCCGTGATTTCCGGGATGTATCCTAGGACAACCTAATTGTGGAAGTTAGTGGCGAGCCAGTCAAAAATGGGAACATACGGCATATAGAATATGAACCCCAAAATATTTCAAAAGCAGAGTGGCAGAGGGTAGAGTTAGACAGACAGGCTGCAGCTTCAGGTCAGTACAGCCTCTCAGCACCCTGATCTTTCATTTGCATAGATCTATAGTACTAGGAAGAAATCAACTCTACCTTCACTTTATATCTTTTTCCAGTTAGGTCTTCTTGTCCCTTTCCTTTTATGACAAAACTCCTGAAAATTGTAATTTTTTATAATGGATTCAATGTTGTATGCCTCATTTTTTTTTCTAGAATCTTTACCCAGGAAACTTTGATCACTGACTCCCTATGAGGACCAACTTGCTCATTTCTGGATCACGGGCCAGTGCCTTTCGTGCCAGCAAGCCTCGCAGGTAGTCCTCAGCACCCATCTTAGCATCCTTCTCAGGACTACTTAGCAGAGGTGGTTCACCCTCATCCCAGGAGTGCTTCACTCAGGCTCCAGTACCTATGTGCCTTTTTGATTTTCCTTTCAACTATTCCTGCTCTGTTTTCTATTCTGTGTCTTCACAAGTCAAAAAGGACGAAAGCAAAAGGGGTCTAGTGAGTGCCTCTTCTCCCTCTTGTAAGTAAATGAATCCTTCAATGATGTCAGCCTCTTCGTGACGTAGCACTGACCCCAAGCTCCTCCTCCTACAGGGCTGTTGTCTTCTAATCTTCAAATTTTGGAGGCTCCCAGGGAATATTTCTTTTTTCTTCTTCTGTTCTCTCCTTGTTCTGTGACCACATCCAACTGCGTAGATTGCTAAACTTCTGTCTCTAACCCAATCTTCTTCCTTGAACGGTACCTCCCATGCTGAAATGCTTGACATTTCAATGGAGGTATTATATAACAGGAGATTTAAATTTAACAAGTCCTCAAAACACATTAAATTTTGTTTTAATGTATTTAGTACAGGGTCTACAGTGTTTCACTACATAGATCACACATTGGACTCATAGTGATCCTCCTATTTTCAACCTCCTAAGCACTGGGATTATAGGCATGCCCCAGCATGCCTAGTCTCAATCACAGTCACAGTTGTGCCCCAGGGGTGGAGCCAACATGGCTTGTAGTGTGGGGGACTGAACCCTTATCCTTGTGATCATCCTAATCAAAACAGATTCTTGAACTCTTGCCTACAGCAAAGCTCATTTCTATAAGTTGCATCCTTGTATATTAGATAATCAAAGCCTGTTTATTATCATAGATATCCCTCTCTATCTTAATTATGACTCTAATAGTCATCAATGTGTCATCAAATTGGTCCCCTCTCCAAACTTACAAAATAATATCCTAAGTCTTTCACAAACCATACAAAGTCCTATGTGATCAGGCTTCTGGCCACACTGGCTACTTCCTCTCTTATCCTTCTCTGTCTCCCTCATTCCTCTCTGGTCACATGGCTAGCCCTCAAATAAACCATGGACTTTTTGATTCAGGACCAACCTGCTTAGCAGTACATGCTGTTACTCCATTTTTTCACATGGGGTATGTAGTCAGTTGTTGTCTGTCTGTCTGTCTATCTGTCTGTCTGTCTGTGACATGTTAGATGCCCTCAAACATTTTTTTCCTCGTGACTACCATACTTAGTATAGCCCACTCCCACCATTTCCCATTCTTCTCTGATTTCTCTTTTTCTTTCTTATTACTTTTAATAACAAATTACAATGTGACAGTTTCAAAACACGTTAATAGTTCATTCACAATAATTGATACAATGCGTATTGTTGTCCTTGTAGTTATACGGGGCACAGGGTGTAGACATGATAAATTTTCTGATGATTATTGGTACAATAAGTTTCTTCTCTTTGATCTAAGAGAAGGTAGTTGTATACATAGTCAAATGTTCCATAATTGCAGTGTGTTACTGGTAAAACTGGCAAAGTTGGAAGCTATTGATTTGCACCTTTCATAGCTCAGCATGCTATACTACCCTTACGTTTTATGTATCATGTTTAAACTTTTCTGCTGAGCAGTTAAGGGCAAGTTAAAGCAAGACCTGTATAACAAAAGATGTAGTTTTTGTATCTCCTAAGGTCAGTCAAATCCCTTCAGGTTTACTTTGGAACCATATACAGTGCTTTGTAGAATTGTTGTCAGTGTCAGCCATCTGGATGAGTCATGGCCATTGCTTGACCAGTTTGGTCTCGGTGAAAGCCTGAGAGAATGTTCTCTCAGGTGACTCTCCTTGGGCACACTATACACCTTCAGTCTCTTTCCTCTGTGGTACCTTAATCTCCTTGAACAGAAAATTTGGGAAACCACTGAGTTAGAGGATATTACAACACAGGTTCTGCTCTGTCCTGAGTACTCACTGACCTTGAAGGGCTAGGACCAAAATATTGGCTATCCTTGTAGCTCTTTTTTAATTTTTTTCCTCTAATTTTTGGTTTGTAAACTTATATTCTTAGCCCTCCAGAAGAAAAGCTTAGTGATAAAATTAGTCTAAAACATGGGTGCTTGATCTTAATATCACTGTCTTTCTGAATATTCTTCTCTGATATCTACGTAGTGCTTTCCAATTTCAATATAATTACATCCATATTGATTTAGTGTCTATCCACCCTTCTGAGAATAGACATTCCACAAGGGCATAGGTTTTGTCTTCGTTGTTTATTGTTGCATACCTAAGAAGATTACAGATTCCAATATACGTTATCCTCAATTAGTGTTATCTGAAGTTTCTGTAATCTCAGAATGAGATCATAACCCCAACTCTTTCAGGAACAGGTAATTGAAAATGTATGCAATGTGTTTTGTGCTTCATAGTGACTTAAATTTCCTTGGAAGGAATGCTTCTGAGATTTCTACTATCCTGTTGTCTTGATTCTATTTATCCAAAATCTGATCTCTTGGCAGACATCAGGGTCTTTAAAAAGAAGATGCTGTGAGTTATGCTAAATTCAAGCTATTCAGGGTTACCTGTTTTACATCCCAGAAGGCATTTTTTTTTTTTTCTGATTGTGAAAGTTGTACCCACAGGATGGTTTGAGGAAGATATTCTTCTAAAAAGTTGTTGCTCTCTGAAGAAGACCCATGAAGGTCAGAAATATGACCTTGTGGGAAACAAAATCAGGATGATAAAGCTTTTTACTTCTTACTTCAAACCAAGTCTTTAAACTGGTAAAAGTAGAGAGATGTTGGGTCCATAGAAAATTTCAGCACTATTCAGAATGTTATTGTGAAGGAGAATATTAGCTCCAGCTGTGGCTTTTCAATGGCTCATTTTAGGGCTGAAGAAAAAGCTGACCTGTTGTTTTTTGAGGGAAAGTGTTGACAGTGACATCTGTACTTTTATCTCGTACCTCCCTTGGTAATAGCCGCCATCTCTTTCTAGCGGTCTAGGCTATGAATGCAGCATGGGCTGGAGAAAACTCCATTTCCATTTCATAACTAAGTACTGCTAAGGATAAATCCTTACATTTGACTCTCTAGTCCAGAAAACCCCACCCAAAGTTTGCAGGCTTAAAATTACTTTTAACCTACATGTCACTGTGAATCGAGCTTTGTGTTCTTGGGCAGAACACACATTTACTCTGGAACTATAGCTATTTGTAATTTCATTTAAATGTTAGCTTCAATGTGATCTTTGAGAAGTTGGAGGATATTTCTGATGAAAGGAAAGTTACCAACATCTTGCCTATTTTGGATAATCCTCACCCATCTACATACTGGAAGTACTATAGTACATACTTTTTAAAAACCTTCTCTTTGACCATCTTTGCTATATCTTTGACTCACTACTCAGATATTTGTCCTAAGCCTAAGAAAGCATATCTTAGTAGTCATTGGTAGGATGTGATAAGAAAGTATGCTAAAAGTGTCTGGGAGGCTTAATTTGTCTGGTCCTTTCTGCTTTCTAAGGCTTGCAAGATAGCCAAGTGGACGAAGAGCCTAGTTAGGCAAGTGCAGGGACCAGGGTTTTATCCCCAGGACTACATACTGTGCTAGTCCTGTTCCTGGGCACATGAATCCAGCCACAGAGACAGGGCATTGTGGAACACAACTGTAATCCCAGTGCTGGGGAGGCTGAAAATAGGAGGACCCCTGTGGGTTGGAGCTACGAAGTGAGACCCTGTACCAAATCCATAAAAAGATGCCTGCTTCCCATAGATAAGTCTTCAGAGAATGCTCCACATGCAGTATGTCTCCAGATGCCAAGACTCACTGGGCTATAATTGTCCTGGGAAGTGAGGACCTTCGCGTATGTAAACGATTCCTGGTATGAGACAAAATGAAACAATGGAAGAGAATAAGAAACTATATTTATTTATTCATATAGCTATAGATTGATGGACTTAAAATAAGGCTAAATTCTGGCTTGGGAAATAAGCAGTGCAATGCCAACCAATTCTTAAAAATTGTGTAGCCAATAACAGGTTTAAGTCTCCCAGACTAATGACCTATAATACAAAAGAATCATCTCTTAGTAACTTCATGTCTCAAACACTTCTTGTGTAGCATATAGCCAAATCTTACTGCCAATATTTCCATAGTAGTAGAAGAGATTATTTAGTTGATGTTTTAATTATCACCACCTTTATTTGGTTACACAGAAATGTAACGTGATAAGTCCTTCACAAAACAGCCTGGGATTGAGTGTCGTTATTTGGAAAGTTTTCTTGATCAATTTTCATTGATTTCATCTCACAACTATTTTAATCGTGTCATTTTTTTCTTAAGGACCAACTGTCCTATTGATCCTTAAATTCAGCCCAAGCATCTTTACCTACTGTCATTTTCTCAGCTCATCTTTCTAACATAATGTTCATTGTAGGTCAAAATTAATATCCGATTTTTTTCAAGTTACCTTAATTCTTATTTTCTTCAAATCCAATTACAAAATTCAAAAGCTTATTAGGTTTTAAAAGGCCCTCTCATTCACCCTCTTAAAGACGGGGTGGATGGATCAGCTGTCTAGTGACGGTAGGCTGCATTTAGGATCAAATCAGCTTATCTTCCCATGCCTCTCCTTCTCCCAGACCCAGCTGCTTCCTGGCTGCCTGATTTTCACCTCTGCACCTCCAGTTAGAAATGCCTTCTGTTGCCTTTTAGAATTTTTGTCTTGAAATTCAGCTCATTCTGAGACACTTGACTCCTGGGACTCTAACCTATCTTCATCTGGTGTCAAAACTCCCTCCCCCCTCCCCATCAGCTCTTTCTCCTGCACAGTCAATGAATGAATCCAAGTCTCACTAATGTGACTGAGTTCTCTAATATCGCCTGCTTGGTAGAGCTTCCTCTCCATTTCCCTCACCTCCTATCCCGATGCTATACATGGCGGCTCTTTACTCAGACAGAACAACTCAGAAATGGTGGTGGTAGGTTGCCTCATCTTATTTATACTTTGTTGCTTTTAGGACAAATAGAATTCTCTTTCTGTTGATACAATGTCTGGTCAAAGCCACCCAGTTAGGCCAGATATTCTGTATCAGTTCTTCTTGGCTTTGGAGCTGTGACATGATTGAGAAGCTCATTGCAAGTTAAGTGTTACTTATAATAGTGTCAACACTGAGTTTGGGAATGATTTACATTGTTTAGAAAGCAGAGGAAATTCAGTCTTTCCTGTAGTGTTAACAAGTTATGTTCTTGGGTGGTTGAAAAGAATGAAGTTCAACTTCAGTATAATCATGCCCTTTAAAGAGAGTCTTTTACTGCTCTGTTTGGCTATAGCATAGTTTAATTTTTAGAATCCAGCTAATTTTCCAAATGTTTTTATTTTTATAGAAGAATAGTGTGTCAAAAACAATAAAGGCTCTGAGATTTTTACCCTACTCTCTAGATAATGAGTTGGCCTGACACAATTTCATGGATGCTAGCAGACAAATGGATATTTCTCAGTCAGAGACAAAGAATAGGTCATTACTTTCAATAGCAGCAAAAGCCAAAAAATAAGCACTGATACCAGTCTGCAAGGCTTATTTTCTACAGTGTCATATGACAGAGTCTAAAAGACACTTGAGTATACATGCTGTTATGGCCCATGAGAATGTAGAACTCAGGAAACCTTAATATTTCATAATGGGTTTCAAGCAAGCTTACCCATCCAATATCTCCATCTTGAGGGAGATATTGTCACTAGAAAAACACCCTTGAAAAATGTAACAAAAAGTAATATGATTACCTCTGGTCTCAGGTCATGAAGAAATAAAAGAACCATAGAGAATTGTCTCAGAACAGTCTACACTGTGACTCATACCAAGCAATGACTCTTCTTCATAGAACAGCACCATTGCCATGTCTGACAGGCCACAAAAGCCACAGGAAAAAATGTTATAGCCATATCAGCAAAGAGATGGGGCTTAATCTTTTCAACTAAAGAGGACCTGATACCTGGCTTAGCTCCAGAGGCAAGGGAAGGAGAGAGCAAGTGAACTGCACTGTAGGAGAGATTGCTTGGGCATTCAATGAGTAAAGTCATGGTCTAAGCAGAATAAATATCAGTAGAAGGAAAATGCTAGAATAACTCAGCCAGACCCAAGAAGATCACTGAGGAGAAATAGAAATGTTTGAACTTGAAGAGGGGAATGGAGGAAGGGAAGGAGGCAGATGATAAAGTGGTAGATGACAAAGGGAAAGCAAAATTCTCCAGTTTTTATTTTGTTTCCATCTCTTTCAAGAACAGCATTCGCAGAACTGATACCAGTGTTCAGTGAACTCTGACATCAGGGTCTAATCCTTCCACTGTGGGTTTTTGTAAATAAAGTTTTATTAGAAAACAGTATATTCCTCTCTTCTTAATGTACTGTCTATGGCCATTGCACAGTTCAAGGGTAGAATTAAATAGCTGCTGTAGCCATCGTATGACTCTGTGGCCTAAGATATTTATTTATCTCATTATAATAACATTTGGTTGCTGTCCATCAGATGCTTTTGATCAGATGGAGTTGCATCCTGTGGAGTGTGAAAAGACTGTACAGCAGACATTAACAGATGGGGAAAACTTCTCCTTTTTTGAACACATTGCCAGTCCACATTTCCCAAGTTTCCTTGGTGCTAGTGTGGCCATGTGACCAAACTCTCTGCAAAGGTGTGTAAGGACTGGGTGTCTCTTTCAGTAGAGGCCTCTAGTGCTGTAATGTACTATGTCAGTGCTGAAAGAAGTGACGAGAAGCCCCGGTGAAGTTAGCTCAGAGGACTCACCGAGATTCCCTCCCCAGTGAGCAGAGAACCTCTGAAACAACTCAGCTTTATTCAGGGTAGTCAGTGTGATCTCATGTACAACCACCCCAGCAAAGGAGAAACATGTGCTCAGGCACTAATGTGACCACAGTCTCATTAAAGTAAGGGAGGACCACATGCTTAGTCACGAGCACAACCAAGACCTCCATCAGCTTCCCTCCTAGGGTTCACTCAGGGGTCAACCAATAGCATTTCAAGAAAGGGAGAAAGCAACAAACACAGAACCCACAGGTGAAGCTGCCCCTACCACAGCTGCCTCTGGTCTCTATCCATCCCACTCTGCCTTTCGAAATACTCATCAGGCTACACTCTAGAAAGCCTCCTTATACTGCTCCTTCTCCTTTATTGTCTGTCTCATCATTCTTAGATCTTAATATTAAACATGAATTTAGAAGCCATATGTTGAAGATGACAGAGCCTAGATCCTCAGTTTCACTGCTGTTGAAGTACTCATCTGGACTACCGACTTAAAACATTTATTCGTCTGAACTATGGAGTTCAAAACATAATCATTTTGATTTTAAGCTGTTCACGTGTGAACATGCATTGGTTATTGCAACCTCCCCTGACACAAGTTGGGGAAAGCACTGTTGAGAATCTTTTTCCCTAACATTTACATCCAGTCATATGATGTACATATTGCTTCTTACTGTTGTTGTTCTTGCCATTTAGTAGTATCAATTAACCTTCCTATGTGAAGAGAAAAATCTCAAAACGAGGGCCGATGAGATAGCTCCGTGGACTAAGCACCTGCTTAGGCAAGTGCAGGAACTGGAGTTTGATTCCCAGTACACATGCCACACTGGCCCTGCCCCAGGGAGTGCTGAGCTGACCACTGAGTCCAGGTTTCAGCCACTGGGGAGGCTGAAAATAGGAGGATCCCTATCAGTCAAAGTTGTGTAGTGAGACCCTGTACCAAATACATAAATTAATGTGTGCATGTGTGTGCATACACACACACACACACATACACACACACACACACACACCCCACATAAAAAAAATCTCAGAAAGATAGAATGCACATCCTCATTTATCTCTCTGACAGGAAAGCAGACATTTCTTTTTTTAAAATAAAGTTTATTTATTTATTTAATTAAAAATTTTTTTTTTTTGGCTGGCTCAGCCCACCGTGGGGGTGGTGCTGGCACAGCATGCAGCATGCAGTGCCAGGGATAGAACTTTGGTCCACTTCACCTGCCTAAGCTTGCCTAAGCAAGTGCTTTAGACTGCTAAGCTATCTCGTTGGCCCAAAAGCAGAAATATCCTCCCCGCTCCAGCAGTGGGCACTAGCCTGGGACCATGGCATGACGAGTCAGATCTCCCTGCTTTGAATCATGAACACGTGATGCAGAAACACGTCTGTCATCAGACGGTGTCATGGCACTGACAGCCTCAAGAATCCTGCAGTAGAGAAGTGCATGCCCAGTGGAGTTGAGTGACTTTACATCAGCAGTGTCTATTTTACTTTTTAATTAACCATTTATTAATTTGGTTTAGTGTCTCTCTATGCAGCGTAGATTCATAGTCTCAGATTGCCCTGTGCTGGAGTTATAGGTGTGCACCACCGAGCCCAGTTTTGGTGGCCAGCATGGCGATACAGCTGCTTTCTGGGGCCAGCAAGGTACTAGGGATCTAACCTGGGTCATTGTGCTTTCCAGACAGACACTTAGATGACAGAGGTATCTCCCCAGCCCCAGCCGTGCGTTTCTATCTGGGTCTTTCTTCTGGAATGTTCTTAGCCATATTTTGGATGCTTCCCACATTTCTTCCTTCTTGGCTCTGGAAGTTCACAGTTTGAAACTAAACTACATGCTTCAGAATCCTCATCTCTGTAACAGGTTAGATTTGGTAAGAGAAGGATTTGTGCAGGACTGTGGACTTGGAAGCAGAAATGAAATGGTAGCCATTACTCTTCGAGGCTTTGTGATGGGGTACAGTGACAAAAATAAAGTTGCCCACTGATTCCGGGCTGCACGCCTACTCGTCAGTCTCCACCTCCAGCTCTTCATCCTGCCCCAGAGGCTCTGACCAATGGCAGGCCCAGCACCACAGCCAATCTCTCCCCATGTGCCTCCCTGCAGCCGTTGCTTCCAGGATGCCTCACTTTCTCAGGCAGCCAGGAGCCTTCTCCTTAAATTCTCATACCTTCTCCTGGGTGCTCAGTTCCCCGACAGCTCTACAAGTTGACTTTCATTTTTGTAGTGAATCCCTTATTACACAGTGTATGCACTGCTGCTTCTGACCTCCCTTCATTTACCTCTGAGGAACCCGCACTACTTCCTATGACCACTAGGGCCTTTCACGGGCCAGGCTCCCCAGCTCATGGCTATGGTCCTGTGCACCACACTGAGATTTTCTAGAACATCTCAGACCCTGGTTGATCATTTCATGAAGATCCATGAAATTTCATGAAGATCCATGTATCTCTACTTTTTGCTGATTTTATTTTCCCCTGCAAAATGCACTTCTTTTGTTCTATGAGATAATTATGTTTCTCTTTAAAGCTTAAGTCTACTTTTCTCTGTTCTAAGCATTTGACTGTCCCTGGGACCTCGGCCTGGTGACCCTTTCCTGTGTTCCTGTTGACCTCCACATGCCCCCCCCCCCACTTTGTCTTTCACACCTTCTGACCAATCCTCGGTCCCTCCCTGGTCTTGGAGGCAGAGATGATGTCACACTGGTTTTTATATCTGTAGTGTCAGTTCTGAGTCTAGGACATAGCAAGCTTAGAAAATATTTGTGAAGTTGAGCAGAACTGACTGTTGGAAATGAATTTATAGGGCCTAGACTTGACAAATGACATTTTGCTATGCTAAGAAAAGGTACACATTCAATAGCTGAACTATGGTTGGTAAATAGCTACTAAAATACTGTGTACACCATGAATAAACAAATGCTGGGAGAAGCTCTCAGTGAGATGAATGAGTACTGTACGTAGCGTGTTAAGTGTTACCGGACTTTGTGTAGCTAGATGTTGAAGAAGAGTGTCATCCTTAGTCATCAATGCAGGATCCCCCCGCCCCCCAATATCTGGTTCCTAGTTATTTATGGAACAAGAACAGAGGTGCACACTGAGCATGCAAAGGCCTTGGTGAGCTCCCACCTCTAGGGAGATGGCCATGCCTTAACCAAGGAGGCATTTGTGATTTACATGAAGCGTGGCCCTAGAACTGGTGATGCGCCAGTGAATTTCTTATTTTTATCTTTTTTTTTTTTTTTTTTTTAATGAGGGCAGGCATTGAGCCCAGGGCCTTGTGCATGCTGGGCAAGCCCCCTCTGACCCACATGGCTGGCTCCTGCCTGAGGATTTCACTTCAAGACAGGATCTGGAGAAATTGCCCAGGCTGGCCTGAGGCTGGTGACCGCTCTGCCTCAGCCTCCCAATGGCTGGGATCATAGGCATGTGCAGCTGTACCCTGGTCCCTGGCTGGGTCTTTGTCTCCCTATTCTGTTTCCTACTTTATTTACCTTAAAGAGAAAAAACAAAACAAAACAAAAAAACAAACAAACAAAAAAAAAAAACCAAAAAAACATTAGAAGTGATACAGAATTTTACAAAACAGGATAATAGGAATTCAACCTACCTTTTACTTTTTTGATGACGTATGTCATGATAATGACGTAAGTGTAAATATGGCCCCTAAGATGAGCAAGTATCTTGTTTTAATAACAAACACAATTCAATACATTGAATTCAAGGTTCTACCCATAAGGCTTGGAGCTCGGTGTTACTAGGTAGAGCCCACAGAGAGACAGACTCCAAGGGCCAGCCATATTTGGATTAAAGCACTTGCAAGTAGGCACAGGGGCTGGGGGTTCGGTCCCCAGGCCTGCCATACCAGCTCTGTCCCTGGGATGCACTGAAACTGCTATTCAGACTGGGCATGGTGGTGCGCACCTGTAATCCCAGCTCTTGGGAGGCTGTATGCAGGCGGATCACTATGAGTCTGATCTAGTAGTGAGACTCTGAATACCCTTTAGATCCTTCCCTAAAATACCGAAAAAAAAAAAAAAAAAAAAAAAAAAAAAAAAAAAAAAA